>JBDJHY010000116.1:7203860-7217941 GCA_039654485.1 Withania somnifera | reverse complement strand
CAAAACAGAATTTTTGGAGTGTAAGTTTAGTGGGGTGACGTATGAGGCTAACATGGTAGTGAGGTTTGATACTCAGGACATTCAAATGAGAGGTAGTTTCAAGAACCTTTGGGTCTATTATCCTGGGTAATGAAGAAATTAACGAGGGTGTCATCTACCATATTGGTATATGGTGGATGAAATGGAGGCTTGCATCTGAAATCTTGTGTGATAAGAATGTGCGTCCTAATATTATGTCTTTCTTAGAATGTTTTGTCTTGAGTCGAGGGTCTATCGAAAACAACATCTCTATCTCACTTTTGAGGTAGTGGTACGAACTGCATACACTCGCCCTCTTTAGACCCACTTTATGGGAGTATACTCATATGTTGTTGTTAATATTAACATTATGTAATGACGAACAACACAATCTATCCAAGTATTCTATGCATTAGAAGAATGTAGTACGATAAATACAAAACAACACAAAACAATATTATACAATATATTATAAAATAAATGTAACAACCGTCCAGACAAAGTAAAGTACATGAGGCGTATGAAAATGATAAAATTTACACTCAAGGGAAAAAAACACTAGGCAATTCTTCCCATATGTTCTAGCGTTGCTGAACAGAGTTACTGATAGTGGAATGTGGTAGCTATCCGATGGATTTAGTCAAGGTGCGCGAAAGTTGGTCTGGATACAACCATAGAAAAAAAAAAGATAAAATCTCTAAAATCTGTTCCCCAAAGTCAAAAGATGCCAGTTAGAGTAGCAGAAATGGTAGTGTTGACTCACCAAATCTGCAAATTCAGTGTTCAATTCATCAAATTCAAGAGTGAGATCCTGCAGCAAGCTGAGCAGTCACATAAAGAGGATCAATTAGAGCAGTGCCAAAGAAGCAAACAACAAATTAGTAAAAGAAGGAGAAAATTGATAGTACATACGAAGGGATTTGGTGGTGCATAAAGAGGACGAAACCTAAGATGTCAGTAATTAGATGGAATTTTATAGAGCTATCAACAGTATCTGCGACAGTTTCAATGAGCGTGAAACCCGTTTCGCCTTCTCCTTCATCTTCCATCGCTCATTAATCCGTATGTGCAAAATACGAAGCTCTATAGTCTGAATGGTCCTGATAAGGGTATTTTGCGAATTCAAATTAGCATTCTTAGCGCGCTGGTTCGAGTTTCCGCTCGATTTTCCGGTCGATTTGTTATTTATTGGTAAACTATAAAGAATATAAAATGAATTTAACTACTTAATGTAATTCAAATTAGCAATGGATATGGTGCCGTTGAAAGGATAGTCAACACCTAAAATATAAAATGGCTGCTCAAGGATATTCAATATTGTGTTCTGAAATAAAAGTACAACTAGAAAAGTATTAAAGATATCTTAGAGGAGTATCATTTGAAAAAAAAAAACTTCAAACCACATAACAGTCCCTTGGAAACTATAAAAAGAAAAGAAAATTATATTTGAAAGAACGATGAGAAATATTTTGTTGTATCACATAAAACTACTTAGAGTTTCTTTTTTAAAAAAAAAAACAAAAAACAAAAAACAAAAAGAAATGTTACTTACAAAGATATTTTTATCAATTCGTCAAGAATTACTTTTTTGAAATCAAGACCTAAAAAAGACCAAAAAAGAAAAAAGAAACTTAAATGATAAATGTCTTGTGCAATGGAGAAAGATTATTAGTGCTTCTAAAATTGGCAACTCGTCTTTTTTTATGTCATCTTCATCAACTCCTTCTTTATCAAGTAAATTTGGTACAAACTTGCTTGATTTTGGAGCAGAAACAAGAATTCTCAATATAAAAAGTATGGAGAAGTTTGCCATGAGAATCATTCGTTTTTTTTTTTTTTTTGAAATAATATTTTCTTTGATTGCAAAATTTGTGCTTGGTTATAAAACTTTCAAATTCAATTTAAAGTTTAGCTTGTATTTGAACATGTGATATGAAGTTATGATTTCAAGTCACTATTTAGACATGTAATTTTGGGATCGTGGTTTTAAATTCTACATTCTTCAAAAAGCATGATTTAGGATTTAAATCATCGAGTTTAGTTTTTTAAAATATAAAACTTGACCCATAAGTTTATATTTTGTAAAACAAAATACCAATATCTTAAATTTTGCAAAAGAAAATAAATCATGCTCGACGAGAGATTGTCGTACCATATGAAAGAATTGCATTAATAAATAACTAGTTACCCTTATTGTTGATTGTTGGATTTTTATAAAATTATGTGTAATTGAAAATTTATAATCACAAACATTGCAAATGAACATAGAGATATGTGATTTATTTATGAATGCAGTGCCAGATGACCCATGAATTTACAGCTCATTTGACTTTAGGTACTTTAGGTTTAAAGATTTAAATAATAATATGAAGCTCAAGAACTTTGTACTTTAGGTAAGTGAGTGATGAAGGCTTTGATTTTCAGAGGATAATGTAATAGAGTGTTGTATTGTGTTCAAAACTAATTATCCTTTATCCTTGAGGTGTATTTATAGTTGTCTAAGATGATATAGCCGTTGTGGAAGCAATTCTAGCCGTCGAGGCTCATTAAATGCTGCAATAAATGCTTCTGACAAGTCGATTGGTCGACCAACATATAGTATTGGTCGACGAACAGCCTTCTTTGGTTGACCAGCCTTTGGCTTTGGTCGACTAACACAATTCTAGTAGCTCACTGAAATTTCTCTTACTCGAGTAACAAAACCATTTTGGTCAACTAATGTGTCACCAAAATATTTTATTGAAACCTCAAATCGATGTCCATGTATCGTAGATCAAAACTATCCATTGGAGAAAATCATATACTCAACTTGTCTTCAGTTTGGTCGACTAACACCTAGTGTTGGTCGACTAATGTATTTTCCAGTACCATTTTGGAAATTTTGTTGGTCGACTAACAGCTATGTTTGGTCGACCAAAAGGGTCCCTATTGGTCGACCAAAATCTTCTGTTGGTCGACTAATGTCCTTCTATTTCTTAACAAATACTGTATTTTGAGTAGTCGGAATGCCTCAAAATGAGTCCTTGACTTCCCGAAGTAATTTCTTGACTTAGGATATCTTTCACGAACACGGTCTCGTATTTCGAAGAGCTTCATTAACATTAAATCTTTAACTTAAAGTTTTACTCACTAATCAAAATATAAGAGGACAATTTTGTAAACCACCCTTGGTCCAACAGTCCCCTATTTGAAGACTAGGTTTCTTATCTTACCCTTTCCTATCCCCCCATTCAGACCATCCTTATTAGTATCATTTGCTTCTGTGGTATAATTAGCCTCCTTATTATGGTCTTCCTTCAACCTTGCCAACTCCAGATGTATAATGCTGCATTCATATATGTTGTGGCCTTGAAGTTAACATTCACTACATTATTTGGGTAAATAATCATATTGGATGTTTATTTTGACAGTCCTTATAGACCTAGTTGCTTCATCTTCAATATCCATCCTTACATGCTTTGATAGATTGTCCATTAAGTCAACTAGGACCTAAACTTTAGCACAACTAAGTCTATTTTCATTAACTATATCCAAATCTAAGCGAATGGGGTACCTACTACTAAGGCCACAGAGAAAAGAGACTCATTCACAAAAAGGTTGATAGTACATTGGGAAATGAGATTAAGCCATAGTCATCGTATTCTCCTCCTCCGCCTTGAACTTTTATTCATATCTCAATGATCTCATATGATATGATATGAGCACCATCCTTAGATTTTATATAAAAAGCAGTCTGTTATATTAAGTTTATAAAATCTCCCTCCAATGATAACCTAATTAGACTATGTCGATTTCTAAATATCTAAGAATCTCTTTGATGTTAATTGTATAGGAAACGTGGTACGCAGTTTATCCAAGTCAAGGCCGCCACATGAAAAGTTCCCAACAATAATATGTTGTAAATCCTCAATAGTGTTCATTTTAGCAAGTTCTGACTTTGTCCGTTTAAAATATGGTTCCCCATATAACATAGTAATAGACTTTACTAAAATTGAAGGCAAATCTCCTTTTGGGCACATCTTCACATTATTCAGTGTATTTAATTTCAATAGTGTGGAATAATCTAGGCTCAAAATTACTTGATGATTGGTCGGGGTGGGTATTTCGGGTGCTGCGTCCAGTGGGGACTGATAATCATTGTCGTTGATGATTGATCAATAGCCCTCAATGGCGGATCCAGTGAGAAATTTGCTAGGATTAGATGTGTGCATGAAAAGAGAGCGTCATAGGAAACTCAAAAATCAATGGTTCATTGAAGTTAGATGAATAGTGAGTCGTTTGCATTCTTGTGTTGGATTTTAATTTTACCCCTAAAAAATAATTTTGTATCATAAATATTTTACAAGCTTTGTACGACACACTTAAGAATCTGCCCTACACTCGTAATGACTTATGTCCGTCTAAAAGTAAATTTGATTATGAAAGACAAAAGAAAAAATAGTTCATTTATAAAAATGAAAATTAACAATCAACCTATTTAAAGAGCAAACTATTCCGTTAAAGGATGAAATATGAGTCTTGAAGCTAAATGAGTCGGCCAACTATAAAAATACACAAATGAGCCTGGTATTTAATTTGATGCAAAAATAAGTTTAGCTCGCTAAATTAGTGCACCCAACTCCTTTTTAAAACTTAGAGTTAATCGTCTAAACTGGCCAATCGTGTGTATAGCGCACTAAATTAGTGCGCCCTATATAGCACACTAATTTAGTGCACCACAATCCCATTATCCGTGTCTTTTAGCTCCTTCACCAGTATTTTCACCATTGCTCCTATCACTACCTTTAATGCTTCATACGCTCCGAATCAAGCTTCAACGCCTCTGCCATCGACGACGTTAAGCATATAATCCTCCCTCATCCACTGCATTTAATTCTATTACCTCCTTCCTTGCAACATATAAAAGCTCCAGGAGCGTTTACATTAGAAGTCCTATCGATATCCTCTAGGTTGTGTTTAGTATTACGTGTATTTTGCATAGAGTACACTAACGGAGTTGACAAAGATGTTGACCGAAGATTGAAAAGCAGATCCTGCAACGTCAAAGTGGGATTTGACTTAATCTGGATTGGAGATATTGGCTTTGACAATAATGGCGCATGGGGTATTTAAGGAGCAATTGATTTGGGATACGACGTAGTTGGCTTGAATGGAGTTGGAGGAATAGTTGATGACGAGTTCAGCACCAAGAGAAGAGCAATAGCCTTCCCGATTCTGTGAGAAAGAGCCGGTAACAATGGCTGCACGATCTTGGAATGGGAGGTTCTCTGCCGCCCATGATGGCCAAAGAAAAGCACTGAAATTGCAACAAAAAGAGGGAGAACGAAATTGGACTGTGGATAAGATGACGAAGATAGCCGCATATAACACACTGAATTAGTGCCCTATATAAGGCGTACTAATTTAGTGCGCCATATACCTCATTGGCTGGTTAAGATTGTTAACTCCATCAAGTTGGAAGAAAGGATACGCGCATTAATTTAGTGAAGCCAGCCGACTTATTTGTGTAATTTTTGTTACTCGGGCCTTCTCATTTAGGTTCCGGATTCACACTAATTGGGGGTTCGGGAAGGGGAACATCAGACTTTTTTAACTATCTTTTCACATATCTATAAATGTTTCTTTATCATAAAATTCGTGATTGATACTACCTCTATCTTAAGGCAGTAGTATATACTTTAGAACTGTTACTCACACATACCATCGTCATCAACAATAAGTTCAGATTGGTAACAAAGTATGAAATCAAGAATGTGTATTTACAAAGCATTCAAATAATGAATAAACCAAAGCTTTCATTTTTGGTGCTACAATCCTTGCACAGAGACATCAACAGGGAAAACTTCACATTCTTCCTGGTAGAGTACCATCTCAATGGCAGTGCAGGAAATTATCTGTCTTTTCTAGTATTAGCTTCTGAGTATCCTCCACCAAATAAAATACCATCCTTAGCTCTAACAATATGCTATCATATACTTAACTTGGAGCACGATCCACTCACGTCACTGACAGTCACATAAGCAAACTAGCAGACCCACACACATCAATCACAACAAGATCGAATTGGAACTTCCAAAATATGATTTATTGGTTATTACAGGCACCAGTACTTATAGATGATCATCCACATAAAGCAATTGCTACAATGTTTTCTCTCTGACTCAATGTTGAAGAAGAAGTTGGGTACAGACAGCATCAAGGTTCTTTGTTTTGATAACCGTGGTGTCCGGGCCAGCTTTCGCATAGACAATACCAAGGTTTTCATGCGTAGAAATAATTTACAGCAATTAATCTCCTGCATTCACTTCATATCTAGGGTAAATGGAACGGTTGGCCTAGGCCAATAAATCTATGGATACTTTAGGAGAAGGGTGATACATTTCACGCACAAGTCCTATTGCAAATCACTTTCTTTATAGTACATATGATCCAACTGCTCTCAGCTTTCCAATTATCAATTATTTCCGTCAACATTGGATAATCAGCAATATATCACCAACAAACACAAACAGCCTATTCAAAGATTCTCAACATAAACAGTCTGAGTGATTCTAACCCACCAAAAGACTAGTTGTCTCAACACACTCATTGTTTAAGCAAGCAATCAAAACATTTCTCAATATAAATGGAAAAAGTAGATCAGTTCTTTAGGTAGGCAAACTTCCCCATGTGCAGTGGACTGTTATAGTTGTTATCCAATGTTGATCAGCATTTCAAAGATTCCCAACAACCAGAAGCAGCCCAATGGTTCTAATCAAGTAATATAAAACCCCCACCCCACCTAAAAAAGGTAGTCTCAACTCTCAGCACACACATTGCAAAACAAGAAATAAAACCATATGGCTGAATGTAATTAAAAAGTAAATCAGTTTCTAGGTAGGCACACTTTCCCCAGAGTGCTAAGGAGAATTAGTCGAATCCTAAACAACGAATACATCATGCAGCACTGATTCATCAGAGCAACAAAATTATGTGTGACGAGGAACAGGCCTTAAATAAAAGTACATCATATAACATGTGCAATATCAAGGCCATCAATACAAGTTTAGTCAAATCATAACCAAACAAGTGTAAAGATTGAATTAACCTATGATAACATATTGGATGGAACTGGATATGAATATGAAGTCATACATATGAGAGTGCTTTAGAATCTTTAGTGTATCGTCAAGAACTTACATAAAGTATCCATGTTCCTCTCTCACCCTTGTGAGATAGATAAGATTGTGATTATATTCAGACCAAAATCATCAAGATCTGATCAAAACCAACCAAATCCAATTCTTCAAAGTAACAGGTGTTATCAATACAATGAGGTCAAACATAAATGGATGAATCAATCTCAAGAGTCTCAACCATTGGCATCATTCTCCATTAAAAAAAATTGTTCTCTCCATCAGAATTGATCATCTCAGATCTCAGGAACAAATCACTCATTTTCTAGAACCAATTACAGTAACTAAACTTCCAAGTAGGTAGGATCTAAATTGCATTTTTCAAGTTCTGTATCTTAAAGAAACGGAAAAAGTAAGTAAATCTTATAAATACATCATTATTCTCGTCTTATTTCCGTCATACTTTTATGAGTTTATCTACTAAGGACAGTAAACTTACCCAACATATCCTCGTCAGTCGACACCATATGCACTCAAACCCTAGTAGCAACAGCAGGGGTGACAGGTACAGTGGCAGCATTGGCGGCACCGCCACTCAAGAAAGAGAGAAACCCAGTAGCGGGAGATTCTTGATCATCAAGGAAAAGATCCTCAGGGGTCCTAAAAGTAGCATGTGTACACACAATCCCAAGACCAACCATCACTGCAGAAACAAGCACAGCTCCAACAGATGTAAGAAAGATCACAACGACAGAGGAGACAATAAGCAAACCCAGCGTCTCCCTTTCAGAAAAATGTCGACCAAATAGAACCAAAGGCGGATCGGAAGGGCGGAAAAGGTAAAGAAAGAGCCAGGCAGCCAGAAGGCCGGAAAGAAGAAGAAGGGAAAATGGATTTGTAATAAGGGAAAAGGCGAGAATAACAGCAAGGAGAGAAAGGTAATTAATACGGAAATAGGAGTAGTTTTTGCGGATACGCAGAGTGGCGTCAGAGAAAGATTCTGGTATAGAGAAAGCGGATCGGTGAAGGAGCTCGGACCATGGCCGGCGATTGGCAAAACCGGTTTGGACGGTGGTGGAGATGTGGTTAATGAATGAACGGAATGCTGGAGTTGGGCCGATTTGTTGTGTGGTGTCGGTGTTGGGTTGTGAAATTGGGAGGTCTGCCGGTGAAGCCATTTTTGGTTTGGTGAATCAGAAGATAGAGAGAGAAAGCGAGATGGTGAAGAGTAAATAAGGGTTAATTTATACAGTAAGTGGGGATTTTTCTTAATTGTTACGGCTTTGGCTGAGAGAGATACGAGAACCCATCATGTTCGTCGGTGGATAATATTTTCTTTTTGAATTTTCTATTCGATTTCCCCTTTTCCTCGAAATTTGAAATACGAAATCTCTCTCTCTTTTTTTTTTTTTTTTTTTTTTTGTTTTGACTAATATACTAAGATAATATACTTTCTCTTTTGAAATACGAAATCTCTCTTTTGACTTCATTACTAAGCTAATATACTTTCTCTATTTTATTTTAAATGATCCTTATTGATTTGGAACGGTCATTAAAAAAAAAATTAATAATCATAAATACGCTTTATCCACTAGATAGATATGGCCCTTATTAATATGGGTTTAATAATTTTATTATTATTTATCAAATTTTTAGGTGTATCATATGTGTCAAAAATATAAAGTAAAGAGCTAGCAAATCAAATGCTTATTAGCAACTTTTCGGGCATGTTGTCTAGTATTGTACTTGACAATTTGCTCTTCGGTATTAAGAATTTCTTGTATTCAGTTACTTTAATCATAGCTTTCTTTTCCTATGTCCTAGACATTATTACTTATGTAGAACATTTAATTAATTTTGTTTTAAAAAAGTTTAGATATGTTGCAATAAAAAAAAAATACTTTTAAATTAAATTAGGTATGCATATGATGGAGCAAGTGAGTTATCATCAAGAAGGCAAGCCTATATAAAATGCTATAGGCTTTTTCACGCACCCCTAAAAATCATGGTAAAATTCTATGGCGCAAAATAAGTAAAGCCAAAATAAAGACTACATTTGGATGTTGAGAAGCAAGTTTTTTCAAGGCAATGTGGGGATGCAATATGCTCATCTAGTGTTGTCCATTTTTTCATACCACATCATTTCTTAGCTTTGTAATTTTTTTATAACCGAGCAAAAATACTGGTAATACTTTTGCAGATCATATCTCTAATGTTCTGGTTGGAGCAGGTTTGTAACATTAAGAGGTGGTGACGAAAATGAAGAAGGATAAGAAATCAAGTTTGAATTACAAAAGGGTGTTGAAGAATCAGGGTTTCTTGTGATCTTTTCAAATAATTATGTGCCTTCAAACTTGTGTCTTGACGAGTTGGTAATGATTTTGGACTGCTAAAAACATCAAGGCATGTAGTGCTGCCTTTTGATGTTAGGAAACAAAAGCTGAGAATTGGAGAAGCATTTGATAGGCATGGAGAATTGGGAGAGAATCCAAGTAGTAATGAGTGGAAACCAAGGTTAGCAAATGGACGGAGGCAACCAAAGAAGTTTCAAATTTATGAGGAATGACCTTACAGACCCAGCTAATGAGTGAGTTCATTACTTTAAATATACATTGAGCTATGTTTCCTTTAAAAATATAGAATTTTTGGAGAGTCCATTCTAGGTATTACAACATTTTTATAAAGTTCAAGCAATGAACAATCTACAATAGGTTATGCGTAAATGACATGGTATAATCTCAACTGATAAAAAATTCTCAATTATTGAGCTACATTGAAACAAAATTCAATGTCTACCTTATACAAGTACCTTAATACGGAAAAGATGATTTACATAATAGTCAAATCTATTTCAACATACCAAAAACTTAAACTAATAAAAACTTTAGAATCTACTATGAAGGCCTGTATGCGGACTTGAGACTGATTGAAAATATATTATTTATACATCATCGAAAATATCATAGTATTAGATGCTGAAATGTTTGTTGTATTTACATAGTTCAACATTTATATATATATGAGTACTATTTAAATGGATATACTATTTATAAAATGACATAAGTAGTTGGATATTATATGACATGCTTAATCTTTCGAGCAGCCTTTATTCAAATATAATCGTTAACTTTAAAAATTAAAAATTGATAATCAAATATCAGTATTCTATTAAAAAAAAAATTTGCAAAGGAGAAAAAACTGAAAAAAAAAGCTTGAAAAATGAAGGAACATTGAGAAAAGTACCATTGGATAGTAATTTGAAATAAGCTGGTTGAAAAGGGGGGGCTCATGTACAACCTATTCTATACTTATATGAAGAGTAAGCAAGTTCAAAACACATAGTGGATGCTTAAAATCAATGCAAGTGATGTCAATATAAGGGATTAGAACGGTATTCAGGAGGAAATTCCTAAATTTTATACACAATTTCTAAGAACAACTGCATCTAAACTATCAGACTGTGCTTTCTCATATCGTGAAGTACGTTAATCTACTACTATGAGAGCAATAAATGTAGTTAATCAAGTTTGTACTTTCAACATGTATTACGCCTAATAAAAGAAGAAAAAAATTAATATAAGGAAAGTACTTACCAATTACAACACTCGATGCTTGACGAATCGATATCAGCCACAACAGAGAGAAAAAACTATAAAAAAAAATGAATATAAAATAACAAAGACAATTGCAATCAAAAGATGGAGAAATATGAATACACAATTAGAAAAATTGTAAAAGCAACAAATTACATGAAACAAAGCAAAAAAAACTAATTCATAGGTGCACACTAATGTAGATCAAAGAAATACAATAACCAAATTGACAAAAGATGAAATTTGAAGCATTTTTTAACTAAAAGTTTTAGTCTCTCTTTTTACATTCGTAAAATTCAGAAAATTCAACCTCCTGCAGATAGAAATGAAGATGAAAGCAACCTTGGCTAATGAATAGTTGTTATATGTATTTTACCTTCTAGGCCCAGGGCATAGCAGGATGAACCAATGTGAATGAGTGTAAGCTTCGTTGTTCTTCCTGATATAGTAGAATTATAAATTTAGTTCATTGCCTTACATGAAGCTCTACAGTTTCAATTCTTTTTCAAAATGTCCATGCCTGATGGATCTAAGCCTAGTCTATATTTTAGAAATGGTGCAATCATACACCAGATCATTCCGCTACAAGTAAAGATCTTTCGGGTTTAATACTTTCATGTGATTCCATATAATGACTCTCATGGTCAATTTTCTGATTTTTGTGTATTTTGATCAATTTTCCCTTCCCGTAGTTATAATATACTAAACTAAGTTTGATTTCATAGTTGGTTCGAAAATGAATTGAATTTTTGAGTAAGTTTTTAAAAAATTTGGCCTTTGGAAGCTTTAAGTGAGAAATATAAAATTTTAGAGGTTATTTGGAGATCAGGACCTCAAAACAGAAATCCGTTAAATTCATCAACACTGGAATGTTGTCTTTGGTCTAGTAAGATCTTTTTTTCTCTTTAAACTTTTTATAGTGATTTTGAGTAATTTGAAGGGACAAAATTATAATTAAAGATGAATGGTTGACATTGGTCAATATTTGATCTTAGAGTGCCCAGATTAAAAAGTCAATGTCTCTATTAGATTCAGAAGGTGTTTTTTTTCTAGCATGAGGTCTCTAATATTTTCTATTAGCCCTGAAGGCATTTTGACTCTTTTGGTATTTTTTTGTTAAAAATAGACCTTAGTGAGTATCAGGCTAAGGAGATCTCGTACACGTGTCTTGATAATTTCGTTGAATTTATAACATCAAAATTAGTCTGGTTGCTTCTATGGTTTCTTAGAATAGAATCTTGAATGAATCTCAAGGATCCATTAATAACACTTTTGCATGGTAATTTTCTCTACTGTTGATATTGCTGTCACTAGCCCTCCTCCACGTTCACGGATATGGGCTGCATTCGAAGAGGGTTGAGGTTGGTATTCTCCATGTTTACAGAAGGTTTATTGCATTCACGAAGTGTTAAATCCTTGAGGTACCTATTAGCGGTGGTGCTCTACGTTCAAGGTAAGGACTTGGAAGTTCACTGAGATTTTTCTAAAATATAAAAATCCATGAACTTTGGCTCATTTTTCATGAAAACCGCAACTCCAAAATTTCATTTTGGTAAAGTTTAATCAAGGAACTCAACTATAATATTTGGGTAACGATTCTAAACCATTTCTCATCAATTTTTAGCAACTTTAACATGATTATCACATGACATTTGAGGGTTTAGCATCCAGAAAATGATGGGTTTCAAGTATGAATTTTTAAAGTATAAAATCATGAATGTGAACCACGAAATAGAGTGGATCTTTAATAAGACTTGATATTTATGATATCCTAATAATAGGTAACATATTTTCACGATATAGTTTGGATTTTGACCCTGTGGGCCTGGGATGAGTTCTTGAATAAACTACGATTCTTGAGTTTTGGGTGTTGATTATTGTATATTTTCTTGTATTCTTTGTGTTGAGAACTAGATCTTTAATGGTTGAAGGCATTCCAAGAAGAAAAATCTCCCTGGTGACTTCGTTCTTCAAATCTAAGGCAATTTGAGGATTCTTAGTATCTTTACAAAGTATTAGAGATTTCTTTCTAGGCTGTGTGTAGTTGGGAAAGATGATTACTTTGGGGTTGTGTAGATTACGACTCTAATATAAAAAATTAATTGATCATCTGATTTCGTGATTCATGAATTTGATTCCTCCATTGAATTTGGTTGAGATACCTTAAGTTGGTTTGAACATGTTGGACTAAAATGAACAAGTTTGTGATTATGTGACTTCTTGAGAATACTATTAAATTTTGTATTTGAATTGAAATATAACGTTTTTTGATTTGACTAATATGATTGAAGATGGTATCTTGATGTAGAAAATTTTGGTATTAATTGTGTACTTGTTGTTGATATTACCCATGATGAATTGTTGATACCTTTATAATCAGAATTGTGATGCTCATTGAGGTCAAAATAAGATAGAAACGATATTCTTGACAGAGATTGATTATGAGAAGTCGATAGTATTGTTTTGAGAAATGAGATTTGTGAATTGAGGGGCTAGTCAGGAAATCGATAAATTAAACAGGCTTGGATTGTTGGAATTAAAACAATACTATTTTGTCTCCTATGAAAACCATTCAGCAATTTCAGTACCACTATAAGTAATACCTTTAAGATTTTTATAAGTTTGTTCTTCATAAAGAACATTTATAGGCGTAGGCCTAGGATAATAATATTGTCCTAAATGATGTGTAGGTATCCATTTACCTTTTTTCAATGTTGAAATTTGATTTTCAGATTCTGAGTCAGTTAAATTTTCTAATTTTAACATTCCAACGGAACTGGAATCAATTACCAAGTTATTCTGAAATTGGATAAGTACTTTTTTCAAATCCTTTTCAGTTATATTAGTTAAACTAATTTCTTTCATATTAGGAGGTTGAATATTAGGGACAATTATTTTTTCTTTTGGAATTTTATCCATTTTGTCTTTCAATTTTTGGGATTCTATTAAATTTCTCAAATTATCTATTTTATTTTGTAATAGATTAATTTGTTCACATATTACTTTTAAAATAATATTTGTGTGGTTATTTTGTTTGAACATGTTATTAACATGTTCTATAGTAGGACCATTTGGCAGAGTTTGTAAAATGATTTTCATATAAGATCGAGAAATAAATCATCCTTTCCCTGATTTTTCTTTAATGAAAAAGGCTCATCAGGAGGATAAATGTTATGAAGCACTTTTTTAGAATCTAAATGCCATTTCCTTTCATTAATATTAATATTAGGCAAGGCATAATCTTCATAAAACCATTGAACAAAAGGTTTATAATCCTATTTTTCTTGTCTTTCATTATAATATAAATCTTTAATAAAATATCTTTCTTCTTCAGTAAATATACCGAAAAACCATT
>JBDJHY010000116.1:7165374-7178639 GCA_039654485.1 Withania somnifera | reverse complement strand
GGGCCTGGTGAATCAAGATCTCCATATAGCGAGCATGGTTAGTAACATCCAAAAATGACTTTTGTAACACCAGAAGTAACTCAACATGGCCCTGCAAATTAGGCTTCAGTCAATGAGCAAAGCGGCGAATATGCTCCTCCTCAGAAGATATAAAGTCTCCGGCATGTCTGGATAAATTAATAAACCATACCTCATACTCCGGAACTATTATCGAACCCTATTCAATCCCTCAAACTGTTCCTGTAACGCCTCATAAATATTTTGAGGCACATACTAAGCTAGAAATAGCTCTTTGAACTCTCCCCAAGTAGGCGAAGACTAACCTGGCAGTCTATGATCCCAAAATGTCCGCCACCACCGACTGGTGGCACCCTCAAGTATTCATTGTGAGAATCTAGAAGCTCTAATATTCGAAGGCATTCCTCACAAACAGCAAAAAACTCATGGGGGTCCTACCCCTGTGCTCCCGAGAACCTAGCGGGGATACCTGGAGAAAATGGTCCAACATCTTCCACACTGCAAATGTAGGTATAGTAAAAGCTAGTATTGGTGCAGGGGCGGCAGCAGTAGTCTGAAGCGGTGCAACTGTTGGTATTGCTAGTGCTGGTGTTGGAGCTGTAGAGGCCAAGGGACGCGGTACACCCTGTGCCGCTCCCTAAGCAGATGATTACGGTCTATACGCTGCTGTACCATCCAACATCTGGAGCATCTACCACAATAAGTCTTTGAGCGCGGTAGGTGGTAGTTGAATAGGTTATGACGGTGGCACGGAGGGTTCCTGTGGCTGTGAAATAGCTGGGGCGGTAGAAACCTGTGGAGCATCCTCCCTTATCCCTTCCTGGCTCACTGGGGAATGGTACCGATCTACTGAAGATCCTCTGGTACGGAACATCTGCAAAGGAATAAAGTAAAGATAAGTTTCAGAAGAGTACGAATAACAACGCATGATGGGATTCAAAAGAGGACAGTGTTTCCTAAGGTAACCCATATCCTCCTGAAGATCGGGTGCGAACATCTACACACTGATCCGCAGGACCCTACTAGGTACTTACTCCAATGCCAATGAGACCGTTGAAACCTAAGCTCTGATATCACTCTGTCACGATCCAAAATCTCAGGTCAGGATGGTGTCTACAACCCTCTTGTAGACAAGCCTAACCCTACTGCCCAGAAATACGCGCAATGGGCTATAAACTCTCAAAACAACCAATGCAGCAAACGAAAGCATAAAAAATGCATAAAGAGCAAAGGCAAGAAGGAAATCATACATAACCCAAATCCCATAACATAGTATCAGTGGCATATGGAGTTACTATACAGAAACCAAAAGATACAAAATACCAATAACTCTTAAAAATATATTACAATGAAGGGCCTGTTATAGGCCGAATAAAGCAAGCCATAATCAAGGAAACCACGATTAGCTCATACGGTAAAGCTTACCGTAATCTCCATAGTCGGCTAAATCTACTTTGCACGATCACGACGTTTGATAACCCCTGCCAGTATCTGCACCACAGAAAAAGGTACAAAAGTGCAGCACGAGTAACAAACAAGGTGCCCAGTAGAGATCATCGACCGACTGGGTTAAAATAAAATGCGAGTAAATAAGGCGAGGAATTAAAACAGGTCAATAGTTGTACAGAAGGAGTAAAAAAAATAAAACTAATAATAAGCAAAAGAGTAAGATATCAAACGTTCTAGTAAAGATCTATAGGAACTAAGAATGGCAGATGCAATCTACCGCGACCAATAGCCGAAACCCAAAGCAAAGTAAGGAAACATATCTGGGTTCCAGTTCAGTCAAACCCGACTAATCATGATACTTTATATGCATGAACAACGAATAACGATCGAATAAAAGGATCCCTCTAAATAAGGAATAGACAATAAACATGGAAAACCTACCTGGCGTCCCATACCACCAACAAGTACAAACAGTACAAAAAAACCTACCTAGGGCCCCATCCCGCCGGTAAGCAGTAACAGTATAGCAAAACCCACCATGACTCCCCCTTAAGCCCGGTAAGCACACACTATACTAAGGAAAAACACACAGGGGCACAGAAAAATAAAGTAGGATAGTACCATCGGACACACAAACCCTGTTAGAGTCAATAATCAACATCGGACACACAATCCCTGTCAATGTCAATTATCAAGGTCTTTCCCTCATAACATCAATGCTAAGTCTCCAGCCCAAACAGTAAATATATAAGAGTATCAACATAACAGCAACAATAAGACGAATAACAATGGAAATAAAAAGTAAATGGAGTTTAGGATCAGCCAAATGCCACCAGCTAAGAGTTCATCTCACCACACTCGTCACATGACAGTTAAATTAGTTCCCAAGGTCAGTGGCCTCCATAAAGTGGCACCAGGACCTTGAGCATATAATATTTCACCCTTTATGCCTTCTCATGGGCCCCTGGATCCAACAAGAATATCAGTAGAAACACCTCCATCAAACTAAATAACCCAATCCCCACTACTAGCTATATCACAAGCACAATAATATCAACCTAGTCTACAATACACAAAAATAAACCTAGCCTACCTAGACGATGATGAAAATCCCCGAAGTGCGCTCATGGTAAACCCAAAGCTCCAACATAGTTGATACTACCCAAAACCAAATATGAATAATAAGACCCATATTGTATTTAGCAACCCGGGTCAGAAAGGGGGGGCCCAAATTAGGCCCGTGGCACCCACGGCTTGAAATATTAAAATAAAGTTACTGGCACGAAGGGCTCGGCTCAAGGAACACGTGGTTCGATTGTAAGACTAAACGGACCCTCGAAAGGTCCTCAAAACAGCCCCAAAGCAATGTGAACAAAAGTGCAAGATGTTGCACAATCATCATAAGCTAGAACGGACGGAATACGCACCCATATTAAGGTGTCACCTAAACATGGAGCATTAACCAGCTAGAAAACAAGAATTGAACAATAATCCAACTAAGAAATAAGGATAAAACAGATACAACTTAATCAAGGTTTAATAATGGTGACCAACTACCATTTCCACAAAAAGACAAAAGAGAAAATAACTCACCAACGAGAGGAAGGACAAGGATGAGCTTGGGGAAGAACTTCCCTTCAACTTATTGAGTTTTAGGACTCAAATTACAGTTTGGGCGGAGGAGCAGCTGAGCAGGAAAGGGAAGAACTGATCTGAAAATTTGAGGTTAGGGTTTATATACTGACAGACCCTTTGTTCATCGTGATCGTGTAGGAAAAGGGTCGTGATCGCGATGAGGTGGGGTGCCAGGCATAGCGATCACATGAAAAGGAGACGCAATCTTGAAGAGAGAATTCCTTTGCACCAGATGCAATTTTGATAGCAAAAATCTGCAATAGGAAAAGGGCCTGGAACAGTACCCGAAATGCGTTCGCATAAAAGAACTATGCACGCATACCCAAAATGGCATTTTGGACTCAACAGTGCAGACTAAATCGAGATATGAGGCCATTTTAGAAGAATGTTGACCAAGTCAACGCCTTGAGCCAAAGTTCACAACCTCAAAACTACAACGGCAGCCCCAGGAAGTGAACCAATGACTCAACTCGTCCAAACACGGCATTCTGGAGCTGATGGAATAATCAAAATGCCAATCTAATGCTCCGAACATAAAAAGACCACCCAGGCTCTAAATTGATCTTCGGTTGGGCTGAATTTCCACAAAACAACCTAAACTCAAAAACAAAAATCCCAGGACACGAACTTAAGGTCCATCTAGACCAAAGTCGGTATTTCAAAGCTAATGAAACTGTTGGAATTCAATTTCGAGCGGGTTTACTACTATTTTATTCTCAAGTTCCACTATTTCAAAACTAAAACTTCAAAATAGAAAAACTAAGATAACGAGCAAATGAGTCACTAGGGCACCGAGCTACCAGTCCCAGCAAGTCATAAACGACTTAGGGAACCTACCAAATAGCTCTAAGTATAGGAAAAGACGAAATGCAAGGAAATGACCAAGCGGGTCATTACAACATGTCTCGAAGTACATCATTTAAGGGTGGATGTATCTATGGAAGAGGTAGATCTATAGATGCAGGCTCATCTCGCCCAACTCTAGCCTAGACCTGCGCACAGGCTCTGGCTATACCCCAGCCCCTAATTGGAAATCTCTATGGAGGTAGGGGAGCACCGTCACCCTTTGGTATCAATCGTGTGCATTCCATCTGTGAAAGAATGAAACAAGATATGAAACTGATGAATACATCGCATGAAAGAATCAATGAGAATCAATCCTATAAAAGATCCCTGTAATTTCCCGAAGATAGGATACGGACGTCTACGTACCGATCCGCAGGACTCTACCAGACTCCTGCTCCTACAGCTAGAGACCTTATGAACCTAGAGCTTTGATATCACTCTGTCACGACTTGCAAACCGGATTGTAATGATGTCTACATCTCATGTGTAGACAAGCCTAATCCTAGCCTAGAGTGAGTAACGGTAGGCTAGTAACGAGATCCCAAAACAAAGGCAAAAGGAGAAGAAGAGAAGGAAAGCATAAAAGAGATGTGAATATAAATCCCAATAGGAAATTACTTCCAAGACCTGGTGTCATGGCTGTAGAACATGAATACAAATACAACCCTGAGTGGGAAAACCTACGAGAACTGGCTAAGCAAGACCTGACTAGGATAACTCCCACACTGGTTGGAAAATTGGCCAGCAAGGACACCAGGTGCTTACCAAATCTCTAGAAAGTACCAGTTACTACGCTCGATCACGTCCGCCTGTAGAACTTGTACTAGTACCTACATCAGGAAAAGATGTAGAAGTTTATCATAAGAATCAAAACAACGGGTACCCAGTAAGCATCATAGGCGACCGTGTATCAGTAAGCATAGATAAGGTAAAAGATAATCAATCAGCAAATAAGGTGGTAATACGTAATGTACGACAAGGAAACAATGACAATAACAACTAGTGCAGAGTCAGTTGTCAGTGTGTGCAGTATCAACATCAAACTGAAGGAAAGTTACTAGCCAAATACTACACAGAAGACCTGGCCATGAGTGAATCATGACCCAATACGATACGTACCTGGAGCTCCATCGTAACAAGGGCAAAGAAGGTCCAATAATAAAATACAAAACCAATAACAAGCTAGGCTAACAGCAAATACAGTAAGCACGTGAAAAGTATCTATAAGAGTCAGAAAAGAGAAAACAAAGTTTACTAGCAAACAAACCCGATCAGTATCCCATATTACCGATAGGTACAATCAGGGAACCAATAACCCAAATGGTACGCCCCCGTAAGTCCTGAAGGGTACAATCAATACGTAAGAATGCAATGCCAAGGGGTGGTGAAATAGTAAATAAGTGCCCGTACGCACCTCCCCAGTAGATGACTCAACCAGGAGTGGACCCACGGAAGCTATCCCGTATGCTTCCCCAACCTCCCCCAGTATACCCCTCCCGACCACGCAACATCCCCAGGCATGGCGACTCAGGTCGGAAAGCCCGTGGAGGGATCCAATCCCACGTATAAAATCCCTGTATAAAGGCATCTAATGTTGAAATCCTCAAGGCCAAGAGGCCAAAAATTTAGGCTCAGCCCGTATAACATATCTCAGTAAAAAGTCAAGCACAACCATACCGGCTAAATTTCCCGTCCCAAATAATCCAACTATCGCCCTGTAGGCAAACCCAGAAATCACAGTGAATACGAGAAAATAGCTTCAGATAGTGTGGTAAAATAACTCCATACTACTCATAAGCGCAGTCGTGAAAGATATAAGTATACATGAAATCAGTTTCCAGTTATTTTCATATCAAAATCAAGTTGTCATGCAAGTGTTCAATGCATGCTAGCAATACAAATAAAGGTCAGGCTAGTCTAAGACTGCAACCTAAGGCCCCTAGAATAACTGGCAGGCCCCAACTCGCAATACAAATAATCAACGACACAAGTAGAGCATAACAAAGTAGCCTACCTAAATCGGCTTTAAAGCCACCAACCTAAATCTTAGGATAGTTACTAAGTTCTAATCACTAGTTTAATCTCATCCCCAATCTCACTACGGTCCAGAGTCCACATATAAAATATTCATCAAAGGTGTTACTCCTTCCCCAGCCACACTACAGTCTAGAGTTGGCGCGAGACACACGGGCAGGGCGGTATAGCCTAGGTAAGTAGTTAAGCTACAATCCAACTGAGAGCCATAGGCCAAAAGAGTAAGAATATTGGGGCTTGAATAATCATTCCAGCCGCTCGCTGGAGCTTTACCATATAAATACTATACTAATATCCAATCTAAACAAAGAGGACCGTACCCTACCTGGAATCTGACGGTATCCTCAAAAAGTGTGATTCGATTATTCAAATTACACACGAAACTCGAAATCAAGTGAGACTAGCAAAAACACAACCTACAAGTCAATACGAGTAAACAAAACCCATATTGCTGTATAATTAGCGGGGTCAAAATCACAGCTAAAATCAGATCCGTAAGTCCTAGAAGCACGAAAACTGAGAATATTTATACCCATGCGTAGAGTATAGTTTGTGCGTCGTATGGTATAAAATAGAGCTACATTTAACGGTAGAATCGAAAGATATAAGCCCTGAAAGTTTATATTTAATAGAAAACTTTATAATAAAAGCAAGAACAAGAAATTACCTGGTAAAATTAGGCGTAAAAGAATGAAAACACGTTTCTATGGATCAAAACTTACACAAAACCCTTTCTTTTTTTTTCTTTTCCTTTTCTTTCTTTTCTGTTCTTTCTCTTTTCTCTTTTGTTTTTCCAAATGAAGCAATTGCTTCTTTTATAATTTCTAAACCGCCATCATGCATATATATAATATAATATAATATATAATATTAAAATAAAGTATATTTAGGTAATGCATAGACTCGTTATAAAATGATTATAACCTTTTAAATATATCAAAATTAATAAAATAATATTTATATATTTTTTGAAATAATAAATTTTCCAACATAATTAGACTCATTATCTCCGTTTAAAATATTAACATCTGTATAATTTCTTATAAAATAATAAATATGAGACTACATTATTCGAGAAATGATGTCATAGTTATCGGCAATACCTTAGAAGGACTTAAAAATATATTTTATTTTTTCTAAAGTAAAACGTAATAATTATATAAAATACCGTTAAACTAAATAACATACAACCGAAAGCCTCGGAATTCAAACCAAGAGTCTCCCTAGACTTAAAGACCCCATTTCGGAGCTAACGAAATCGTCAAATTTAAATTTCGAACATGTTTCTGAGGAATTGCTCTTTAATTACTCAATCTCAAATTTAAAACTCCAAAAAAAAATTACGAAAACACAAAAATGACCTGAAGAGTCATTACAGTTAGGCTTGTTTACAGATGAATGTAAACACCATTACAACTCGATTTTCGAATCATAACATTTTCTCTTTTGAGAAATGAAATAGAAACCAAAAAGTGTGGGGGTTCTTTTACTTGGGTTTTGAAGATAAAAAAAGAAACAAGAAAAAGATTGACTTTCGAAGATTAAAAAAAAAAAAGAAAAAAAAGAAAATGACGTTTAAAGAAGGAAAGATCAGAAAGGAAAAAATAAAAGCTGTGCAAATAACACGTAAGCTTCAAAACGCAGAATTCACATTTCAAAACTTCGAAAGTGAACCGCGGCTATGCATAGAATACAATAATAATAAACTATACTCCCAAATTGAAACATTTCCTCTCAACTTCCCTTTCATCTTTGTCTCCGTTTACAATCCTTTTCTTTCCCCATATCTCTTCTTGTCCTGTACAAAACGCATATCAACTCCTTAATCCATCCACAACAACAAAAAGAACGTCCACATTTCCACTCATTTTAGTACTAAAAATAATGGATTCTTCCTCTCCCATTTGTGTGCAAAATGCTCTAAAATGCCAAGAATCAGCCCCAGAATCTCCACCAAAGGCACAGCCTTTGAAGAAAAGCTTTGTGACTTCTCTAATGGAAGCAGCTACTTTACGCACCCCATCATTTAAAGAGGACTCTTACTTCATTTCCCACCTTAAGCCATCTGAGAAGAAAGCATTACAAGAGTTGAAAGACAAGCTTCAAGCTTCCCCACATTGAACTGACTCTTCCATGTGGGGTATTCCACTTTTAGGTGGAGATGAGAAGGCTGATGTTATTCTCCTAAAATTCCTCAGGGCAAGGGATTTTAAGGTTTCAGATTCACTTCACATGTTTGAAAAGTGTCTGTCTTGGAGAAAAGACTTTGGTGCTGACACCATTTTGGAGGAAGATTTAGGATTCAAAGAACTTGAAGGAGTTGTTGCTTATATGTATGGATACGATAGAGAAGGACACCCTGTTTGTTACAATGCTTATGGGGTGTTTAAGGACAAACCAATGTATGAAAGGATCTTTGGAGATGAAGAAAAACTCAAAAAGTTCCTGAGATGGAGAGTTCAAGTTCTTGAGAGAGGTATTGACCAGCTGCATTTCAAGCCTGGTGGAATTAATTCCATTATTCAGGTCACGGATCTCAAAGATATGCCTAAAAGAGAACTAAGGGTTGCTTCAAATCAGATCCTTTCACTTTTCCAAGACAATTACCCTGAAATGGTGGCTCGTAAGGTGAAAATTTTCTTTTCATTTTGAGTTAATTTCTGATCTTTTTTGCCCCATAATTTTTAAATTTTTTGTTTTCTTTTTATTATAGATATTTATCAATGTACCATGGTACTTCAGTGTGTTGTATACAATGTTTAGTCCATTTCTGACTCAAAGAACCAAGAGCAAGTTTGTGATATCCAAGGAGGGAAATGTCGCGGAGACTTTATACAAGTGG
This sequence comes from Withania somnifera, assembly GCA_039654485.1. Taxonomy (NCBI): domain Eukaryota; kingdom Viridiplantae; phylum Streptophyta; class Magnoliopsida; order Solanales; family Solanaceae; genus Withania; species Withania somnifera. The sequence continues at coordinate 7,169,815 of JBDJHY010000116.1, read as the reverse complement.
GTATTTTATTGCACTATAATTAATTGTTGCCTAAGCTCACCACTAGTAGATATGAAATTTGTTTCTTTTGTCCTTTTTACTGTCTATCTCTGTAAAATGTCCTTCCGTAATCCTTTTGTTTTGTTTGTTTCTTCATTTTCCTTGTCCTTTGAAATTAGGTTAATATAATCCCAGAAAGATTAAAATTTGCGTAAGAGTTTGAAATTTCGTCCCTTTGTTTCCTTCAAAATTATCCGCATTTTATTCTTATGAGCAGATTCATAAGGCCTGAGGATATTCCTGTTCAGTATGGTGGACTGAGTCGACCCACTGATTTACAAAATTCCCCCCCAAAACCTGCTTCTGAGTTCACAGTCAAAGGAGGAGAGAAAGTCAATATTCAAATTGAAGGCATTGAGGTGCATTATTGCTTTTCCTGTTCTTCCTACTCTTGGTTAATTTTGAATACAAGATTCAATTATTATATTTTGTGTCAAATTTTGAACGTCTTCTATCCTAGCTGTGCATAGGATAATACTCAATTTTTACAAGAGCTTCTGGTTAAAGCAAATACCAGATGGGGTCATTTTAATGATGTAACATTATGCCTGTCGTAAGGTGTTTGACCATACCTTTATATATGCTTGTGGTTAAACAAGGATCAAAGATACCCCAAGGAGTTTTAAGAAACAAAAGGAAATCTTTTGTATGTAGAAATTTTATATACATATGTACACATAAAATTGTATGGTCTTGAAAATGCCATGATATTATTATGGCTATAAGGGCGGATCATTAAGGGTAAATCAGAAATTGAAGTTAACAAGGTTTTAACGAATTAAAAGGGAAATAGTGTTATATACTTATATTGGAACGCGGAGTAAATAGTTGAAATGTTGACTTTAGCGAACATTTTGTTTTGATGTATTTGACCATGTTATTCAGTGTAATAATGTGATGTCTGTGATTTGAATAACCAAACAGGCTGGTGCAACAATAACATGGGACATAGTAGTAGGAGGATGGGAATTGGAGTACAGTGCAGAATTTGTACCAAATGCTGAAGGCAGCTACACCATTGCTGTGGAGAAGCCAAGGAAAATTGTAGCCGATGAAGAGGCAATTCACAACTCATTTACTTCAAGAGAGGCTGGAAAAATGGTGCTTTCTGTAGACAACACTGCCTCTCGGAAGAGAAAAGTTGCAGCTTATCGATACGTCGTCCGCAAATCTGCAACAATATCAGGCTAAAATGAAGAAAGAGATAAAAAATGAGCTCTTTTTTTTTTGACTCACTTCATATAGGAGTTTTTTTTCATTTTGTTGATGAATGTTTGGGCTAGTTAGTAGTAATATCTTAAGTGTAGTGCGCTAGTATGAATGTATAAATGGTGGTATTATATTGCTTATTAGTACTACTAATATGAAGTGAAAAGTACATTAGCTTTGCTAATATATGGATTAACACTTCCACTTGATTTGTGGGAGTTATCATAAATGTAGTGTTCTAATTGTGCTGATGTGGGTCAGTAGCTTCTTTATTTGTTTAGTAATTTTTTTGTTGAAGGTGTGGTCTTATTTTGCAGGAGTGGGTCAGAGATAAATGTCTAGGTTTGAAAAGGAATTGAGTTGCCGTATTGTTTTTTTATGTTGAAAATTTCAGTTTCTCGGTCAGGCATGCTTTTTTGGGAAGTGTAAAAGAAGGAAACTTTGGATGTGGACTGAACTCTGGAGTTTTCCTGGGCAGATCATATGGAAGATTTTGCAAGAAATTATTAAAGCACACTAGTGGGGTCAATAATACTAATCAGAGCGAGAGATGCTGCTTCTCTTTTCTGATACTTGTTATTTTGCTTCAGATTTGATTTGTATTTCTCTCTGCAGAAAATTCAAAGCATATCTCTAGTTCACTTTTGTTAACTTATATTATTAACTATGTTATATAATATTATTTATTTAAATTAATAAAGTTATATAGATTATTTTGTTATATATATGTAGATAATTTAGTATATAGAGTTTGAGTTTATATATAAAAGATTAAATCATTGATTTTTATATAAATTATCGATTCTTATAAGTTAAAGTCATAATTTACAATCGTAGATGAAAATTTGGACAAACAATTAGATTGATTGTTCTACGAAATTAAATATAATTTATCTTAATTACGAGAATTATCATTGAATGATAGAATTCCTCAGGGAAGTGAAGCAGGAGCAAAGCCTATTGATTCACTAGTTTGCTAACCTACTTGTCGACTACCCTCACTCAAGTTTTTCATGAGATGGAAAATAAAAATTGGTATAGTTCTAACTTCTCGTGCTAGTACATTTTATAGGTATTGAATATGATTGAGTGGAGATGGATGTTTTGAATTGACTGATAAAACGTATTCTCTAAACAATTAAATGTACTTATATTCTTAATCTTGATATAACTATTATGAACTATATATATTGATTACTGTTTTGATTTATTAAACGGTGAGATTCTGATATGGATCGATATTCCTGGTAAGCTAAATGATAATAAATATATATTGGTGAAATAATAAGTTAGGTGATGGAATCCATGGCTCGCTATAGAGATTGATGATACACCTTTTATAAGAAGCTTATAAGTATCCATGTATAAACCGTGCCGGTGGATTTATGAATTTGACATATAAAATAAGTTAAGCATGGATCTAAAGGAAATTAATTATTAAATTAAATTGTTCAGTAATTTAATTTATTAATTAGTATCTATAATCTTAACATGGGAAATTACATAAGTGTTTTAATGGAGAATTACGAAATAAAATGGAGGAGTGCAATTATGAATTTTTAGTGAAATAATTTGTAATTTATTATGTTAAGAATAATAGAAATTAATTTTAGTTTGAGTTATTCTCATAATAGGAAGTCTCTACAAATTAATTATGTGGTCCCTGCAGTGCCCGAATTGACTAGAACTCATAATTGTAATTTGTATGGGGTTTGGGGAGGGGCAATTTTCTTCTCCTTCATTGAGAAGAAATTGAATTTTATTCTCTTATTTGGATTTGGAGAGTGTCTCTAAAAATCTATAAATAGGGGTCCTACTAACATAGAATCATAAGAGATATTCCTTGTCATTCTAATCTTGATATAGTTCCAACAGGCCTATTCTTTGAATCTTTTCTTACACAATACTTGCCCAACCAAGTATTGATAGGATTCAAAAGTGAATTTGGCATTACTGGAAAAGATCATATATCTGGAGCCGGTTTTGCTTTAACATATTTGTTCACTTTTCGAGAGGTAAGTCTCGATTTATTTTTAACACATTTTGTAAGTGATACATATTGAAATTTGTTATATATTATTCATGTAAAAAAAAAGATATTTCTACTGTAAATATATTCCTCACAGATATATCACACTATGTATATCGAAATACAATTTGATATTGTGTCTTTCGTTGTTTGTGCGAAAAGCAACGGATATGGCTTATGTGTGTATGTAACACAGTCAAACTTCACTTTTTTTTTTTTTCATCAACTCATTTTTCTGTATTAGAAAAGAATAATGATAATAACAAGATACGAACAAATGGGAAATTTTATTTATTTTTGAACTTAGTTAGGTAACGGTTCTTTGAACATGAATTTTATTAAATTAGGAGGGTAAGTTTTTAATTTTAAAAAGTATGAATAATTCCATTATAGTAGAATTTTAATAATATATATAAGGGGCACAAATAGTTGATCTATAAATATCTAAATTTGAATCATCTTACAAAACTATTACTGAAATTCATAATAATAAACAACAAGAAGGACGATATTTTAGATCATACCCTTGATCTATTAGTAGTTGGAAATTCCATAGGAGAATTGGGAGCCCCAAGAAATTTACAGTAGTTCCCTACATGGATAGAATAATTTACAAATACTAAATGAAACAATAAGCATCTAAGAATAGAATAGATATAAAAATGAAATTTTAAAAGAAGAGAGAATAGAGAAAACTAGCGTACATGAGGTAAATTTGGTCCCATCGTGAATGATATTTCATGATTAGGATTAGATTCTTGCCTGGAAAGTGAAAAAGATAGATACGAGTTCCCCAAGCAACTAAAATTTATCAAACTACATATTCAATGGTAAAGAAGGTTATTTTTCTACCTTTGGCCTAAATACATAGTATCACGTTGATTCGGCATAAACTGCTCAACTACGATTTGGTGATGTACCTCATGACGATTGTTGTGGACTGAATATATTCAAAAGAAACGCACAAAAAAATTAATTAAAATGTAGATAACTTGAACTAGCCAACTAGCTATTTAATTGATCAACTTAAACAAGACTTTTAATCTAAGAAATTCTTCAGTTTATTTATATATATTCATAATTATTATTGTTAAAATAGTTATTATGCTTTGTGAGGGTAGTATAGTCTTTTCCTTATTTAGTTTAGTCTAGCCTATATATAGG
>JBDJHY010000116.1:7090949-7113301 GCA_039654485.1 Withania somnifera | reverse complement strand
TAAACATGAATCCAACATTACCCATAGTGCACTGCTTCTATTTTAGATCCAAAAAGTTAATCAAAAAGTCAAATTTAAAAACCCTATATGAAATCTAAAATTTTATTGTAGAAAGAGTTTATCCAAACTTTGAAATGCTCAAATATAAATTTCAATTGAAATTATCCCCCTAACCCTAAATAATCGTTTTCAAGATTAGAACTAATGTCCTTAGATTTGAGTTTTGAGAAACCAAGAAATTCAGAATGAAATATAGATTTACTGCATGAAAGAAGATAAAATATGAATTTAAGCCTATGCTTAGATTTTAAAATACTTCGAGAACTTCCCTAAGAAGCTCTTTTCCCAAACATCCAAATCCATTTTGTAATGATCAAGTTTTTAAATGAGGAAGAAAAGAATTGAAAAGATTACATAAAATACTTTAAAAGGTGAGAAATATTAGAAATATCTTTTATTAATACAACTAAAATTTTCCATGGGTTCTATGAGTCATTTCATAGCTTGTGGTTCCTTGGGAACTTAACATTGCATAGCATTTAGTCACAGGTACATCTCACCAGTCATGGAATAAATTTCGCAGTTCGTGTTGTGGACTCATGACCCAACGGCTACACTTGATCATACTAAAGTCCAAGACTACAAGTGAAGTCATGACTCATGCTTTAGCCTCCATGAGTCGTGATCCTAAAATCATAGACCACTGATAGTAAACAGTTACAAAAGATTTATACTCTGGGAAAACTCTTCGTTTGGAACCTTATGAACTCAAACCACATATGAATATAGATAAATGTTGATGTTTTGAAACTAATGAAACCATAAAAATATATATTCAGAATCTCCTTTTATCCGACATCCATCAAGGATCAAATTCTAAATTAAACTTCACAATTATCCCTTCAAAACACATAAGTTCAACCCAAAGGTCTCGAAACTCAAATCAAAGGTTGGTCCAGACTAAAATTCATATTTCAGAGCTACAAAACTGCTAAAATTCCTTGTTGAGTAGTGAATCGTTAGAACACCTACCAAACCACCCTATGAACCTCAAATCCTTAAAAAAATTCTCAAAGAACCAAACCAGACCTTCGTCTCCCCATCCAAACACTCTAATAAGCTAAATAAAGTATAAATTAATTACGAGAAAACGTAAAAGTGATATTTAAATTGAAAAGTAAAAACTGACAAAAGTGGTCATTACAAGACTATTGGAGGGTCGCCTTTCACCATTCATGCTATGTCTCATGGATACTCGTAATTTGATTCCATGAGTCATGGTATGTTTTGAATGAGGTGTTAAAAATTTTGGTGCTACCTTCTTATCACATAAGATTCCAGAAGCAAGTTTGTATTTTATCATTCTACACCAATACAATGGGCGACATTCTTTTCAATCTCTTCATTTTCGTAATAATATACCTAAGGTAGTTAAAACCTTCTCTTATTTGGGCGATCTATATATTGGTCCTCACTTCAATATTTGCATTATGTGTTACGTCATTAAACTTTCATTTCAAGTACTTTATTTTTTTCTTTCTCAATTGAACCCTTTAGACTTCATTGTTCGTTACCAAACCTCAAACTTAGCCTTAACGCCACCACATGTCTTGTAAACTAAAGTTATAAGTTGGGGTTATACATTTTAATATTAAATTATTAAAGTAATTTATGTCACAAAACTTTTTGTTCAGTCAACTTCTATACACGAATGACATTTTTATGTTTCATTACTCACCTTAGTTAGTGGTAAAACGTAGCTACAATTTCCCTTTTAACTCCTATAACCTCCAACACATTATTCACTCATCGTTGTACGTCTTTATACCTTATTACCTGTACAAATCATATAACCTATAATATATTTATTTCTCAACTTTATTACCCATTATTTTTCTTAAAATTAAAGAAAGACTTTCTCATTTATAAATTGTGGTAGTCTTACATTATTTTGTATACAAAAAAATATGAGATATGTATGTAATAGAAAAAATATATCGCTTTTATAGTTTGAGATTAGTATAGTGAAAGAGAGAGTTGAGACAATGAAAATATTCTAAATTTTCAACTATATTCACTATACAAAAGAGAGTAATTATATGTTGAAGGAAGATGTTCTTTTGGTGGAGCTTTGGAATCTTCAACTATCCAGAATTGCTTGAGTCACACAACGTTGTTGGCTATTGTATCCTGGAGGGGACAAGTCAAGAGTGATACTATTGGGTTATATTACCGCAGTGGGCTTAAATCTCCTTGATGTGAGCGAGACATCTGTAGCTCAACCTGAATATAATTTTATTCATTTTTGTTTATTTTATATTTTAACTGTAATTATTGTGGCACATACATCAATAATTTTAAAGAGATTCATGATCTTATTACAGCTTGAAAATTACGGATTTCAGTACGGAGATCTCAACATCACCCACTTTAATGTTGTTAAATTCCCTCAAAAGATGAATGGATGGAGTATTTTTCTACTTGCTCAACTCAAGTGGAGGAAAAGTAAAAAAAAATCTAGTTGTTACAGAGAAAAGGCAAAAAAAAAAAAAAAATTAATTTATTATTTTCATCAATAAAGTTTCTTATTTTTCATGAATATAAAGTGTTGTCAAATTCCAAAATAGTAGAGGCGATGAAATGAGAAAAATATTTATCATGAAAAGTGTGATTTTTGTATTTTTAAAAATACATTAAAAAAATATAACAAGTGCATATACTAATGTTGAAATAATTCACATGCGAGAGTGTAGTGATCGGTCTAACATACATGTCATTAAATAAATAATAAAATTTTGAGGTGCTATTTTGACATGAAATATTTGGGTGAGATAAATTGATTCTTTAAATGTATTGTACCCTAGAACATGTGGTGAAATTTTCCTTGACAATTCACGTTATGTTAAAAAAGTTATGAAATATCATTTTGTTGCTTGTATGAAATTTGCAACTCATTTTGATTCAAATGTGTGAAAATAATATAATAATTTTTTTTTAAAAAGTCACTAGCCTAATCAAAGATATGAAATATGTAATTGCACTTGACATAAGATTGTGTATGTATTATAGTATGTACAAGCAATTTAAATATATTTACTTAATGTGAAAATTTATATATTGTATTATTAAAAATTTATCATACTATACTTGAAAGTATTTAAAAGTGTTTTGGTGCAAATGAAAAAACTTGATGCTATTTTGTTGAAATGAGAAAAGCATATAATTATTTGTTATTTCTATCATGAAAGTTAAACTAATTGTTTTAGTTTTAGTTTCAACTAGTTAAAAAAGTAAATTGATTTAGAGTTTTATTAGATCAATCATTTTATTTTGAGAAATTAATCTCTCTAATTTTAATTCATTGTGATAACATTAAATAGTAGAATATAATCATTAATATTATGGTTAGTTCAGATCTGTGAGGAAAAAATACAATATCGTGAGATTATATTGATCATCGTATATTATTTATATTAATTGTGTTAACTCTTGCAATAATCTTGCACATTTAGATCAGCATCTTGACAAGATAAACGATATAAATCATATCGAGGGGGATGAAGTTGAAGTTAAAAATTTTCTAATTCATAAATGAGGAAACCCAACTTAAGAACTAAAGATCCTATAACTCGATTCAATGAAAAAAAAAATAAATCATATGATTACTTATTGTAAAATGCATTATTATTTTATCGTTCCCTATGATGTTAGTGCATTTTGTGTAATAATTTGTAGAGTTTGAGTCTAATAACTCTTAATGAAAGTCTATATCTCGTATGAGAGGTGTTGAAAGGAGCACTCTTGATAGAATGCACCTACATGTGTGAAACTAGACTGCTTTCTATGAGATTTAATTTTATTCTCAAAAACCCTTATGAAATTTGAGATAGTACAACGTTGTAATGTACTGGTTATCAAAGTTTATGTCTAACACCATGATTGTTATGTGTAAACAGTGATACTTTATTTTTCTTAGGCAGTCATAGTTCAAATCTAACACCAGTACCAATTCTATGGTAACAATTGTTATTTTACTAAGTGAAGTTTTGAAAGAGCACACACCTTTATTATAGTCTCCCTTCAATTAAATTGATAAAATGCTCTTTCATTTAATATCAAAATGAAAGAAGGAATATTGACATTGATATTTATATACTTTAATATTAAATTATTAAAGTAATTTATATTACAAGATTTTTTATGCAGCCAACTTGTATTTATGAATGACATTTTTTTGTCTCATTACTCATTTTAATTAGTGATAAAAAGTGATTATAATTTTCTTTGTAACTCCTGTAACCTCCAACTCATTATTGTACCTTTTTATATCTTGTAACTTAATGTAATTCATGAACATATAGTCTATTTGTTTTTCAACTTTATTATCCATTATTCTTCCTATTCAATTGAATTTTTTTTTTTTTTACACTTACTTATATTATTTTATATTAAAAAAATATAAAAAATATATAATAAAAAAATATATTGTGTCTATATTTTAAAATTAAGGTAGTAAAAAAGAGAATCAAGATATAAAAAATATTTTAAATTTTTAACTATACTTACTATACAAAGAACGTAACTATATGAAATTCTTTTAATATAATTGGACTCTTCAATTAATTCAAAATTACTTAGAATTACACAATATCATTAAACTGTATATTCTAAAAAAGACAAATCAAAACTAATACTACTGAATTAGTGAATAGTATATCGCGTAATAAGCTTAAAGCTTCATTAAAAAATAAAATATTCACGTTTCAACTTAAATCTAATTTTAATTATCTTTTATTTAATGGTAATTATTGCGATTATTGTATCATACACACCAACACAAATACTATCTTTCAATAAAATATAATCATGAAACTCACCTTGAATAACATAATCATGAAACTCGCCTCGAATTTGTGTCGCGGATTTATCCATCACAAATGGAAATAAAAATGAGCCAATGATTGACCCCTAATGCAATCTGGTTAAGATTGTGTTATATGTCTTCTCTCCATTCGACGAACACCATTCTTTGCCTCCGTTTTGAACCTCTCCACTCCACCACTAATTTCTTCAATTCCCACAATATATACTATATCTTAACTGTAAAATTACACTTCATAGTTCACGGTATTCAAAATCTTCGTATCGATACTTAACGACTAGGTGTGCTTCGCTCTTCAAACTCAAAGAGTTAAAAGGAAAATGCTGACCTCTACTTTATTTCAAGTTGGTTTGCTCCGTTGAGATAATTAACAGGACGTATAAATCGGCATAAATAGTCCCCATTTCATATTACATGAATTCAAAAATGACCAGTAAGTCATTCGACATACATTACATCATGCTCCCGCGACAAGTATTTTCTTGATTTCATGAAGAAAACTATACATTGTGAAGTTTCTCAATTTGATTAAACAGAAAATTTATAATTTCTTTTTTAATTTTATAAGTTTAAATTAAAAATATAAGTCCTTTTTAAGTCTCATGGTCTTAAAATCTAGTGTGTTGAAATCTGAATACTTATATTAATTATTAAAATGACATTTAACAAGGAATGTAAAATACTTATATTGAAAATGGTCCTCAGTACCTTCCTATTCAAGCAGCCGAGACATTGTAGTGTATCTCCTGCTGGAGGGGACTTTCGCCAACTAACCGAAGTTCCACGATCCCTTATCTAACCTAGCCCATCCCTCATCCGGCTCGGCGTATACTATTCTCAGTGAAAATTACTTGCATCATTGCATTGTAGATAGGCAAAGAATAAGGAAGAATCTCATAAAATAGCCGTTAGCCTCATAAAATAGCCGTTAGCCTCATCTCAGGGTAAATGAATAAGCCATACCAAAATTACTGAACTGATCAGGAAATTAAGCAACTTACGAAGATCTTCTTTAATTACTCTAGGTTTCAAAAGTTTTAACTTAATTAAAGATCAAGTACTACATGATCATCATCAGCTGTAGGGATAATCAACCACTCATCTGGAAATTGGTGACTAGAATCATCACTTGCATCAATAGGACTATTAGGAGAATCATTGTTTAATCCGTCTTGTAATTGGCTAAGCACCTTGGAATTTCCCATGAAAATATTTTCTTCAACAGGGAAATATTTCTGTATGACTACCTCACTACCATTACTACTTCCGCTCTTCTTGCCATCCAACGACTTCAAAAACCCTATCCACCAATCAAACTCTGGAACTTCAACGGCAGAATAAGACGGTAGCGGAGGCTGTGGTAGCGGTACTGGTGCAGTACGTATTGCCGGAGCCGTTGTAGACCATGTTGGTTGAGGAATAGGCATAGACTCCACTACTGAGTAATAGTATTGCTGGGAATTTACTGTAAAAAAAATAATAAAAACAACAAAAGAAAGTAAGCAAAGAAGTCTTAAAATAACCAAAATTGAGGGGAAAAAAGTTTAAATTTGTAGAGTCGAAAGAAAGCCACTTAGAAGATTTCAGATTTCATGATCAAACATGTCTAGCTGAACAGCTTATTTTTGCTTTTTTTTATGTGGGACAGTTCCATTTCACACATATTATAAACTACATAAATCACGATACTATTGTACATGTAAATCTGAGTCGTATTTCAGTATTGTTACCTCTTTGACCAAATAATGCGTAATTCTTTGTGTTATTAAAAGATACTGATGAAGAAGATCGATGAAGGTGTAAAGCATGGACAATTTCTCTTCTAGCTTCAGCCATGTCCGTATAAGAGTTAATGATAGGTGCTTTTCTTTTATGATATTTCCTTATCCTTTTTCTTGGTGACACATTCATTTTCTTTGACTCCATTTTTTTCTCTATGCAAGTCTGTGCAGTGTCTTGGGAAGGGAGGTAATACTAATAAGCACATAAGAAGCAGTGAATAAATGAAACAAGAGAGGAACAAGTGGCATAGTAAATGAGAAGGAAAAGATGGGTCAGCAGCATGCAGTAACAAATAATGGTAGACACCTGTTACTTCCTTGACACACTGCTGCTACCTTAAATTTTTTTATTAGTATTTTACCTTTATATTTTTAGTTTCGTGGAATCTATCTGTTTTTTGTTTTTTTAATTTTAACTTTTTCTTAATAATTTGTTATATGCGATTTATGATTTGCATGAATATGACATACGGCCCGAATTTGCTAAAAACAAATAGCTTTTAAAAAATAATTAAACAAAATAATTTTTAAAAGTGTTAAAATTTATTTAAAAAATAAGCAGTTATGTTTTTAAATAAATTTATTATAGCTGAAAAAAAATTATTTACTTATTTAACTCATATATATTGTTAAACAATTTTTTGTCAAATATCTAAAATACTCTTAATCATTTTGTGAATTTTATCTTTTCTTATTCGTTTTACGATATTCTTCTTAATTGTTTTGTAAAGTTTCCCTTTTTTTTTTATTTAATCTTTTAGTTATAAGAAGTTACCAATTAATTATCTGCAGTACATTTCAATTAAATGCTGAATTTCAGATTCTAAGCAGTGAATTACACCTCTACATTGAGAGTTCCCTCTCAACAATTAATATATGCGTCAATTATATCTTGACCACGAGCAGGTTTATGGTGATTGAATTCTCAAGTGTCACTTATTTTTCGTGTAATGACATGTGGCCATCAACAGTACCAACGGAATTGTAGAGGCTATAAGAAGGTTAGCTAAAAAGACACTCATAAACTTGTGAAATTTTTTCATCACAAATCATTAAACTTCATTCGTCCAGATCTTAAAGACTTTGTGGTTAATTCCAACAAAAGCATATGCCAGCTATATTGTGCACAATCTTCTACGCTGAACATGTTTAATTCTGCTTTGCTTGCAAAAGACAGGAATTAGCTAAAAACATTTTACTAATCATTGCTAAGTAAGCTGCGACTAGTAGGATTTCTGATTATCCATTGCGAAATAAAATTCATGAAAGAATTTGTCCATCACTAACTTCATTGGAAGTCACATGTTGAGCTTAAGCTAATTTATTAGACAGACATTTCAACAAAAGTTTATTTCATGGAACTGATGTATGCTACTACAAAAACAATAATAACTATTTACATTACTTGTAACAAAAAATCTGTATTTCCGTTAAACGCATCGTGATCCGATTGAAAACTATTTGGACTCCTAAATTAAATATTAAAAATTGTTTTTTTTTTCATATTGATACAAGCTAGCTTTTGCCAACCTACATGTTTGCCCATCAAGTATGAGATAGCTTATTATGCGTGATCTCGATTTGTTATCTCTATTTGAGGTCTAGATGTGTCTATTAAGGTCATGCATCTATTGATGGTTGGCCTATTATGCTTTTCAAGAAAGACTAGATATAGCACGGTAAGTGGATAGTATGCTTAATTTTGGAAACAACAACATACCCTGTGTAATCCTATACTAAGGTCTAGGGTGGATAAGATGTATGCAGACCTTAGCCCCATCTTTGATAAATTTGGACAACTTTTAAAATGTGAAGCAAAAGATGCGAAAACTCATGGGAATGTTAAAGGCCCTGCTTCTATTTGTAACATTGTATAGTCGAGATTATAACTGTGTGTGTAGATATTTTTGTGTGACTATTAAGGTACTGAGTCTGATGAATTCAATAATGTTCTTTGTGAGTAATTTCTTTTTCTTTTTTCAACTAACAGTCCCATTTTTCAAGTAACAAAACAAACCGTTATGTCATCAAATTCTAATTTTTTTCCCCACAAATCTGTAATGGTTTTAGGGTAGATCTTGGAGAATTGGTGAAGAAGCTCAAAAGGTAAACCCGAGTCTTTTCCTTTTTGAGTTTTGGAGACAAGCTTCAGATATCTAATGATAATGCTCAAAACTACAGTATGAAGTACTATGTATAAGAACTTTTTTTTTTTCAGACTTTTTCCTGGTTAGTTTCTTCGTATTCCTTCCAATAATCATTCTAATGGATTCCCCTATTCAGTTGATAAATCATCATTACATTATAAAAAAAAATACTCCATATCTTACTTCGTTAGAGGAAATATCATGTAGATTACTATGATTTTCATATGTAGAGAGACTGCAAAATAATAGACAGACACAAACACAGACAAATGATTAGGGTTATAAGTAGAGCTCTTATACTTGGTACAAAGATGGCGTTCCATTAAAACCAGCCTACCGTAGCATCTAACAAAAGATAATCTTTTCACTGATTGTACAAAAGGTAAAACAACTAGGTTGTGTGAAAGATGAAGAAGATGCAGAGTAACTAAACAATATCAAATAATAAAGCATTCGGAAAAGAACAACCTAAGATTTGCGTATGTAGATGAAGACCAGATTATGGGCAGAACTTGAGAAAATGCAGAGAGTTTGCGATGAATTATGTTAAGTGTTTGCCGATGATAGTAAAGACTGATTATATTAGGGTATTTGCGACTGTATGTGTTGATCAGGCTTCTTCTTTATTTTTCAGAATTTTAATTAGTATTTGTAAATTATGGGGAGGGAAGGTTAGGCCATGAAGGTTGATATTGCTGATTTGATTGGTGATTTGAAGATTTAGTAACATGTATTTTTTTAATTATAATTCTCATAAATGTGGATTCTGTACCTATAGTTTTATCAGAATGAATTTCTTTGATATCATTAACTATATAGAATTTTAGAATACTTAAAAATAATCAATCTATTTGAAATATTAATTACTTCCGTATTATTTACATGTTATTATAACTTTACTATCTTTATTACTTACATATTATCTATATTTCACCCTTTGTTAAGGTTATAATTGAAGAAAATATAAAATTAATATTAAATAAAACGATAATTAGATTACCAATAATATATCAAGAAAATAATATAAAACAATTCATAGTTTTGTCAAAATAAAAAATTTGAAAATTTTTAATTTTCAGTATTAAAACTGGCAGAACTTCTCCCGCTCCAGCACTAAATTTAGTCTATTTGGGACTAGTTATTGATTTATTTAGAGATCACATTTAGTACCTTCACAAAAAGATATAAAATTTAAGGAGCAGAATATAATTTCATCCCAATACATATAGTTTTAGAGATAAGATTATAAACTCTTCCCTAAATGTAGGCTTTAAATAAAGCTTTTTCTTGTAGTGCTTCTCATATTGAGATATAGTAGTTTCCCAACGAGCTTTTGATATATAATTTGATATACGAGAGGATCTTTAGTACCATCTTTTTATATCTAACATAATCATCATACTGTTTGGAATGTAACTCAATATTGACATCAATAGGAGTATCTACTGGTTTAGTAGCTGATAAACTAGTTTTAGCTATGAGCTCAAGAATTTATTTTCTTTAATGCATCAGAATCCCAACTTTAGATCTTGTGAAATCTATCTCCAAGAAGTATTTTAGCTCCCGTAAATCCTTCATCTTGAAAGCACTTTATAATGTTTTCTTAGTATCTTTCACAAGTTTCGGACTGATTTCTATAATCAACATATCATCCACAAAGACAAGAATTATAATCATTTCTTTAGTAGTCTTTCTGATAAACAAAGAGTAGTCATGTTGATTCTGTTTAAAGTTGAGTTTGATAAAAGCTTCAACCAACTTCTGTTTTCATTGTCTTGGGACCTATTTCAGCCCATAAAGAGATTTAACCAGTCTCCACACCTTCTCCCCTTGATTGGCGAATCCTTGAGATAAAGTCATGTAAATCTCATCATTTGAATCACCATGTAGAAATGAATTAAACACATCCATCTAGTGTATGTGATAGTATTTGAAGTTGCAATATCTAATATGGTTCTAACAATAACCATCTTTATAACTGGTGAAAAATTTTCCTTGTAACTGATTCCTTCCTTTTGATTGTATCCTTTTACTATCAACCTTGCTTAAACCTTTCATTTATCTTGCAGATTTGTACTTTAATTTATACACCTACCTACAACCAATAAGTTTCTTTCCTGGTGGTAAGTCTGAAATTACTAAGTGTTGTTATTCTCAAGTGCTTGAATCTCATGTTTCATTGCACCAATCCACCTTTGATCTTTTATAACTTTTGTGTTAATAGAAGTGTTGTTATTGCTATTAGATAACACTGGTATGCAGGATATAGATGATCAGAACTAATATAATTACATAAAGCATACTGAATATCCTTGTTAATATTCAAGGATAAAAAATCTTCCATTCACTTTGAAGTATGTCTTTCTTTACTAGACCTCTTATTAGATCTATTTTCAATTACTGAATTGTGATTAATATTAATATTACCTTTATCATGATGAGTTACTAGCTTATTTGCACCATGTTGATGCACTAACTCATGTTGGGGGACGACTGGATGATGCTGTATATCTGGCTAACCTTCTTGATCACCTTTATAGTCTTGAGCTTCAAAGTCAACTAAGACAAGATCAAGTGTAAATTGACGACTTTTTCTATCTAAAGATACTTGACCTTCAAACTGTTGAACCATAACCTCAGAGTTACGTAGAGTTACCATAAATACATTTTTATGTGAAGTAGAATTAATCTTGGCAAAGGGAAACACCTTCTTTCTAAAATTAACATCTTTATTAGTAAAAAATACCTTGTCAACCAAATCATCTAGCAGATAGCCTTTTTAAACTTTTTAATAGCCTATATGAAATGTACTTTTTTATTTAGGCATTAGTTTATCATGCTCTACTAAATCCTTGGCATAAGATAGACAACCTATAATTCTAAGATAAAACAGTAAATGTTTCTATCCATACATCCTTTTACAAGGAGTTTGATTATTAGTAACAATACTAGGAACTCTATTAATCAAATAAGCAACAACTAGAACACAATGTCTCCAAAACTTTAAGGGTGTCTGTGCTTGAAATATCAAAGCTCTTATGACCTCTGGTATCTATCTATGTTTCCTCTTAGTAACCTCATTACACTGAGAGGTAAATAGACATGATCTTTGATGAATTTTTCTCAACCTTTTAAATAAATCATCAAAAATTGAGTTTACAAACACGGTATCATTATTTGATCTTAACACCTTGATAGTCTTGCCATATTGAGTTTAAAAAACTTTAAAAATAACTGAAGTGAATCACATACATCTAAATTTTAATAAAGTAAACATAACCAAGTTATCCTTGAATAATTATCCACCATTGTAAGGGAATACTTCTTGTTATCAAAAGTTTATTTTATAAAGACCCTATAAATCAAGATGTACTAAATCAAATACATTTATACTTTGATATTATTAGAAGGGAAAACAAGTCTTGTTTCCTTAACATATGAGAAAATAGAACATTTAGAAACTTTACACATATGTTCTTTACTCATAGAAAAAACTTATTAAGAACTATATATGACACATGTCCTAGTCTTGTGCCATAAGTGCCAAGTTCATTAGTTTATTCTATGACACAACTTGTTTTGTTATTGAGTTGGTATTCTTTACAGAAAATAAAGTCTTTTTGTAATGTGTTGCTCATAGGTTCTTTCATATAATATAGAGTCCTTTTTCTTTCTTACCTACTTCCCACTGTAAAGCTCCTAAAAAACACAAAAATATGGAAATAAGGTGACTGAGAATCCTAACTCTTTGATTATCTTTCTCACAGACAATAAATTGAAATGGAATTGAGTAATATGGAAGAAATTTGGAATGACACTTTTTGTAGACAAAGCACAAGATACTCTATGAGTTATTTGTGACACATCACATGTTGGTAGATAAACTGTCTTTGGATCCTTAGTCTAATTTATAGATCCTTTCAACATCATGTCTAACTTGGACACCTACCATAACCCAAAAATTTAGTCGTGATTGCACTTGTCCTAACCTACCTGAAAAATTAAGCCTAACAACATGTATAAATTGTAAGAGTGGAAATAATGAGTCAATGAGAAGAAAAGAAGGTATAAAACAAAATCTAACTAATACCTCCCAAAATTTAGAGCCATAGTATATAAGCTGCTAAATAGATAAACACAAGATAGCAAAAGTCCACGAATAATGTTGGACTACAAACAACTACCATAGGATTTCCCAATAACCTATCTTAGACTGTGATCTGAGGAAAGATAAATCAAGTTTTGCTAAACTCAGGTCCTACATAAGAAATGTAAAGGAATGAGTATCAATAATAAATGACGAGTACTCAACAAGTACCTCTAACTATCCTTAAAACAAAACATTTTCGAGTACCACTACCTTGACAACCCGACTACAATCCTTCTATGACACCAAGATGTAGAAAGTATCATAGCTAGCAGTTTATAAGACAAATATAGGGCGTAGGGGATATCAATAATAACTATAACTACTCAGTAGAGAAAAACAATAATAATCTTGAATCAGATAATGAAATATCAGCACAAAGTCCCACGAAATATCATCGTAATAAAGTATCAATATCGTCTCATCAGGTATCTCTCCAGCTATATAATAAGGTCAACAAGATATCTGGAATAAACAAATCATAATTATCTATATATTACCCTCATCCTATCCCTAATATAGGCTTTCCTAGTTGAGTCAACTTGCAACCTGTAGGAAATTCTTACTAGTTGTACAACAAGCTCCCAAAGGGAGTCCATCACCACTATTACAATCCTTAACACACGAGTACACTTGCGGTAGGAAGGGTATATCCGATGCAACTGAATAATGGAATCGTAGACATGATCCAAAAAGGAATAGGCTAAGGTAAAGGAAATCTACTCATGTTTACATCTATGTCATTCCTTAACACATAACTCCATTCATGATAGGAACGATACATCTGACGCTGTCTAGAGATGGACTTGTAAGATAGATTCTAAAATAACTAGACCACCATCAATATTGTAATGTATAATCCAAACGTAATCATCTCATAAACTAGCATATAAACATCAAGTATAACTAGTTTTTACCATCATTTAACACTTCACTTAGTCCCCAACACATAGGTCCATTCGTAATATGCAGGGTACATCCGATGTTGTGGAGATATGGACTTGTGGAAAGGATTCTAAATGGGTAAGCCAAGGAATTATCTAATGAACCTGTAATGACTCTTCTTGTCGTTTCCACATTTTTTGCATTTTCTTACATCTAAGAGCTTTTCTGTAGCTAACCCGAGTCATTTGTGACTTCTCGAGACCTGTTGTTTGGTTCTCGGGTTATTTACTTGGTTTTATGTTTATTTCCCTATTCTAAAGCTTAACATTTGATATTGTTGACTCTAATCAATATTCCTTAAAAATAATGTCGAAACTGAATTTTGATAGCTCTTTTAGTTACGAAATGCAAATTGGTCTAAACGAACTCGGGATTTGTGTTTGTAAGCCCTCGTTATAAGTTTATCTCATTTTGTGCATTTTATGTGTTTTTGGAGTTCAAAAGTTTGTCTTTAGTTGACTTTGATGATCAGAGCCTCATATTGAAATTTTGACCTATTTTGACTTCTATGAAGTTTCTTTCTTTGTTACAACAAATAAAAATCATTGTTCCAGCCTATTACAATGAGGGATTTTTTGTCGAGTTGCACTCGGATCACCAGCTAAGGCCCCTAAATGACAGCTCTATTCCATCAGCTTCAGAATGTCAATTTTAGTTAGATGGAGTGTTGGTTTGGTTCCGGATGTATAGGTCTTGTTTTGACTGTCCGGTTGGAATGTTTGAGTATCCAAAAAATCTTATTTTGATCATATTTCAGTAAAGTGAACTCATATTCCAATTTAGTTGATTTTGATGTGTCCAAGAGGTTTTTTTCACTCAAAATACATATATGTATTGTATATTTTGGGTCCCGAATGAGTTCTGAAGTCGATTTTATATTTTTCTTAAATTGCTGCCAGTTGTCCATAGGTTGAACTGTACGGACTGTAAGGTCAACCTCATGATCCGTAGGCAGGCCCTAAAACTCAAGTTCCTCAGTTTTCAACACAAAACCCAACCCACTGTTTGTAGGGTTGATCCCACAGTCCGTAGGGTCATTCTTAGGGGTTATCTTGAGTATTTTCTTTTCTTTAATAAAGGGTAAATTTGGGGATTTCGCGTATACCCTTGGTTATATTGATCTTTGCTCGACTTTTCCTCATATTAAGCCTTCTAAAATCCTTGTTAAACATCCTTAGAAATATTTTATCATTTAGAAGATTCAAATAACCAAGTTT
This sequence comes from Withania somnifera, assembly GCA_039654485.1. NCBI lineage: Eukaryota > Viridiplantae > Streptophyta > Magnoliopsida > Solanales > Solanaceae > Withania > Withania somnifera. The sequence goes on along the minus strand of JBDJHY010000116.1, from coordinate 7,098,182 downwards.
CAAAGATTTGAAGGCATTGGTAAGATTTTTACTCAAAATTTCTTATTGATCATGGGACCCAAATTATGGTAACTGATACATGACTTTTCTAGCATTTATAGCTTCGACCTAAGGTAGGATACTGAGTATTATCCATTACCTAATTTTAGTCTTGGTGAAGGCTAGTCACGGATATGAGATTTTCGATTGGTTTTAGACTCGGTGGCTACCGAACACATGATTGAGACCATTGATTTTCTCATTGTAGATATAGACGTAGATCCTGCTATAAGATACAACTATATATCCATCTATGAGATTCAACTATCGACCGTGCTGTAGATCTAATTATGAGATTCAGCTATAGATCCCTCTATAGATCCAGCCATGAGATCCAGTCAATGAGATTGTATGCAGGGATTACCTCCATGTGACCTGCCTCCCTACACTAGCATGCATATGAATGGAGGAGGGCATATGATGTCATCTATACAGGTATCCTATGGGTCCTACCTTTTAAAATTACGAGTATTAGAGGAGGAGCATAAGTATTTGTTTCAACTGAACTATTATTATTTTCATTCATGTCGATTCTACTATCCACACTTGTTTTCCTTGTTTGTACATTCTGGTAGAATGGGATGCCAATAGGTTTATATTTTTCTTATTTTTTATTATTTATCTATATTCAAAACTTGTTATTGCTTATTCCATTCTCATGACTTTATGTGGTATTCATATTTGGGTTTCGTATGGTTATGCCTTCACCTTCCAACTATTTATTAAGGTTAACGGTATACTGCCCTTATGTACTTCACTTGATTATCTGTACCAAGGACTCAAGTATGCTCTCATTCTTTTTATCTAAGTTCCTCCATTTTTGTGATTAGCAAGATCCACAATATGTTCCTTGTTACTCTTATTTATCTGTTCCAAGCATTTCCTGCCTATTCATATATTATTTGACTTCTGTCTCTTATTCATTCACTATCTGCTATCTACTACTTTTATTTCTTATGTAAGTTCGGTTGTCCTAGCCTATTGGGTACCCGTTGTTTTTGGTACTTGTACTACACTTCTATATCTTTTTTTGTATAGACTCAAGTATAAGTGGTCGTCGCTGATTCCCAATTTTGCTTCTTATCTTGACTCGATGAAGACGATGACTCTATACTTCCGGAGCTTGCATTTGCCTCTCTCTATCTTCTCATTTCTATCATTTGCACCGTTGTAGACAGATATTATATATTGACTCCAGATTTTTTATTTATTTCTTTTAGAGGCTCATGTACTAGTTTACTAGATTTTTAGGATTTCTTTTATTGTACTTGATTTCAGTGTGTTCTATCATATGTTATTATTTTTTGATTTTATTTATTACTTTAGCTTTCTATACTTGTTGGGTAGTTATCCTACGACTGGATGTAGGTGCCCTCATGATTTGAGATATCTGGTCGTGACAAAACCAATCCATCATTGTGAAGTAACTATATTGGTCTATCCGAGTACATGTCCTTCTTCTCGAGTTAAGCCACGACTCATGGTAAAATCCCACTCGCTATATGTTAACTCAAGAAGGAGTCCTTTGCACCCATATCATTTACTGCTGTGAGGTAGACTTGTAGGATATATTCTGAAAGAATAAGACAAAATAATCCATACACAAACAACATAACCATATTACATATCCCTTCTCAGTCTCAACCAACCAATGCCTTCATAATTTATTTATCATAACCAGGAAACATATCCTTGCCATTATGCCAAAACTTGGCACCCGATCCAATCACACTTTGCCGGAGCGTGGCACCTAATCAAATTCAAAACCTCATAATAGTGTCGGTAAGGACCTCAACCCTTGCTTTTTATCATTAGTACTCCCATACCATAACATATCGGTACGAATCTTGGCCCTTACTTGATAATATTTCACAATCATATCAAACACAAAATTCGATGATAATTACAATACATATTTACAATACCATAACATATTGGTATGAATCTTGGTGCTTTCTTGCATATCATAATCTTTCACAATCATATCAAACCCAAAATTCGATCCTAATTACAATACCATAATTAAAAAGACAAGCCTCACACGGGAAATCTGTCAAATATAACATCAAATCATGGAAGTACGATGTAGTGTCCCTCATCCCACATCGGCAGTGGAGGCGACTGAAGCCTGCCTTATAAGGTGGGTGAAACCTCTACATTGTACAGCACCTTTTCAGGAGGGATTCCTAAGGGATGCCTGGACTGTGTGCAAGTGCCATGTTGGAGGGATTCCTAAGGGATGCCACGTGGTGCGGAGGTGCCCGGACCCTGGCTGTGTGCTTGGGGGAAGGGACAAAACCTTGACGACTAGGTCCGAGGTGAGTTCCGGAATAGCTGAAAGAGGACAATATGTGCAATTGGTCAAAGGTCCTGGGCTGGGTTGTGACATACAACCCATACACGGGTATGATCATCAATCAATATTAATCAAGTGCAAAAAATTCTATCTAGATATCACAATTTTTATGCAACAACTCAACTTAATAAAGGACCAATAAATAAGGCCAATAATATTATTTTATTATTTTATTTTAATCTCACATGCTTGAGTCTAGTGTTCTGGTGAATACTCTTTAAATCACTCTTTACACCACTTACACAGACACCATAAAATAATCCATATTATTCCCAATTGTAAATAGTTTAGCACAAAATAACCTACGACACTTTGTAATAAAATCAAGGAAACCACGTCAAGTTGGTGCGTTTCCATTTTGCTGAACTTATGAATTTGCAAAACCTATTCAAATATGAGCTAAGCATAATAAAACACGAACAATGATCTCCCTCAAAAAGTGAAAATTGAGGGTCAAGGAAAATTATAGATTTTTTGTTGAATATCATGTTTCCCATTTTTCAAGAATCACAAATATGATATTTTATAAACAAAAAAATAGAGTAAATATTGATCCTCAAATCCAAAAAATACAATATTACGTTTTTTTCTAAAATATTACATAATTTACACTTTCAAATCAATCATTTTTTGGTGATAATATCACAAAACAATTAGTAGGTAACGAAGATAATGATTATAAAGCTTATCCAAGAGTTTTTCCTTAAAAGTAATCTTTGAGAATACCCCAAATAAGCTTTCAAGGTCTAAAAATGGAAAATGGGGGTGTAATGGCACATTCAGGGACTTTTAAGCTCCTAGGTAACTGGTTCAAAGTATTCTATGCGATCACAATAAAGAATTATGTGATCGCGATGAGAAAGGTTTTAAATTGATGCGATCATGAGAGAGAGCCACACGATTGCGATGACTATCGAGCTATAGCTATATGATTACATTATAGGTTCACGAGATCCTGATGAACACTAGTTCCAACTGAAGTGATCACGACCGTTAGTCACGTGATTGTGATAAACAACCTAATGCTGCACTAGGTACTATTTATCACAACAAAGATAATAATCTAGAAGTCTTCAAATAGACCCACGAGATTCATTAGTAATCCCTTATGCATAACCATATATGTTATCCTACTAAATTCGATATTCCGGACTTAATGAAAGTTTTAGAATATGAATATGAGATCTCCTTGACCTGATACTAGCCTTTATTGATTAAGAAATAAAACTCGACTCAAAAAGGAAAAGTTTCACTCAGAACCTCCGAAAATACTTTGAACTTCTCCTAATCAAAAAATGACCTTTCAAATCCGGCGGAATTGAAAAAATTCGAATACGAGCATTCAATAATCAATGTTGACCATGGTCACACTTTGGCCTTAAAACTCAACCTTTTCTCATCAAACAGGCTAAAATCACAACAAAAGCCTAAAACTAAAAAAAAAGGTCTCCTAGACCAATCTCCCCATTATAGAGATGGAACTGATAGAATTCCATTTTGAGGCATGAAACTCTAAATGTTGACTACAGTACACTATTTCAACTTAACGGTTTCTAAACTAAAAATTATTAAAACTTGTAACTTTTAGCTCAGATTTCAACACCAGCCCCATAAACTGAATAAATATAACTTAGGGAAACTATCAGGAAGGAAAAAATTGTAATTTTACAAAAGAAAAGCTAAAAATGACTTTCAGGTTCATTACAACACCATGTGTTTTGTTGCAATAGTATCAATGATCGATGTTTGACTATTTTTATACTATTAAGCCCTTAAATGCAGAGTTTGTAACATTAATTCTTTAGCATTTGTGATTGCAGACTTATGTTCAAGTATTTGTATGATCTGATCGTACTATTCTTTAGTGAAAGTACATCTAGCAAATCTTTTGCACTCATCTCAGCTTCCTTTACTATTTTACCCTTTTTATTCATTCGCTCATTTCTAGTTTTAGTATTCTGACCATTACAGTTTGTCACAGGTAAGTTGGTATTCATTACATAGATGAAAGTATCTTGAACCTAATGTAAATTATGTTCATAGCCTGAGATAATGCTATTGAAATAGAATATCCGCCAGTAGTGCTATAACTCTTCTTCTTCTTTGACTTTAAGTCAGGAGGATAACCTACTAACTGGCAATAGAATTCTCTATTGTGACCTTTACACTTGCAATAGTAAAATATTAGATTCGAGTTTTTTCTTGTGTCTCTTAGCTCCATCAACACCAACATTACTCCTAGATTTATTAGGAATGTTGTTACTCTTTAGGTACATTGCTACTGACCTAAGACTCTTAGATGACATAATGTTCATACCAAGACTACCATTGGATGACATAACAGACTTCTGTCACTCATCACAAACCACCATTGCATAAGTTTGATTAACACTGGGCTGGGGATTCATCAAATTATTCTAGCTTCTAGCTTGATGATAGGACTCATTTATACCTACGAGAAACTGATAAAGTTTTTATCTGTTCACAAGACATAAAACCTTTGGACTTCTCATAATTACAGGCATGTGATGGCACTAATATCTCAAATTTATCTAGTAGATTCTATAGCCTGATACAATATAGAGTCAGTCTATTGTGGTAAGATAGTGACTTCTTTGTGTAAACTATAAGTTTTTTACCTATTTACATGATCAAAGGTTACACTTATTATAAGTAAAAGCAACACCACTGAGTATACTCTTTGACATAGACTTTCTTATTCAAGACAAAACCACAACATGAACTCTTTCTTGTTGTCCTAACTACTCTTCTCTAAACATTTCTTTCTTATAAGTTCCATCGATCAATCCCATCTTTTTCCTTCCAATTAGAGCAAGGTTTATTGATCAACTCCAAAAAGTATAATGTTGTAATGTCCCTTAGGTCCATTTCCATAATTCCCATGATTTCTCAGTGTTTACAGCACTATTGTAACTGCCTCAAGTCATTATGACTTGTTGGGACTGAAGGTTGGCTCTGGTAGTTTTACGGTTTGAATTTCTTTATAATTATGGATTTTTGGGGCTTACTCATCTTATAAGATTCCGAATCTAATTTTCCTCAATTCCAATATCGATTACATAATAATTTCATATATGGAGTGTCAGAATTGGAATCTATTCCATTTCATGTGCTTTGTGAAAGTTTTTGAAAAATCTGTTATGAAAGGTTCCCACCAGAATAAATTTATCTATCAAAAGACTGATGAATTGATGGATGGTAAGTTTTCTGGATGACTGATTTATCAGTGGATGATAAGTCATCCAAATGATCGATTTATCAGTTAGTCGGTACAGATATAAAAATATCATTTTCCTAAAAATTTCTCATTTTTTTCTCCAAACTTTAAAGTTTTCTTGGTTATTTTAGAGAAGTTTAGATTCTTTCAAGGTATTGATCCAATGTTTTGATCCATAGAAACTCATTATGGTGGTTCCATGATCATTTCTACCGGGAATTCTTTGTTTTATTATTATATAAATTTTATAGGCTTATATCTTGCATTCATAGCTTTACTTTTTGCCCCATTTTGCACCATATGAAGTATCAGCTGAGCTCTACGTGTTGGTATAAATATTTCTTTTTTTTGAGCTATTGGATTATAGACACGTTTTTAGCTTGAATTTTTAACCCTGCTATTTATATAGCAAGATGGATCTTGTTTTACTCGTCTTGACACATGGGTTATATTTTTTTCTATCCTCACGTGATTTCGAGCCTCATATGTGATTTTGGATATTTGAGGATGCTTTTTGAGGACATTATCAGAATTCAGGTAGGTTATGGTCTACTTTCTTCAGATTGGGTATTAGTGTAGTATATTTATGGTAAAGTGCCAGCTCAAGGCTGGGATTGCTAGTCGGGACCTTGTATGATTATTTTTTTGGCTTATGGCCTACCTAGCTAGCTTATAGCTGCACTACTCACCCTGCAACTATATTTCCCTACCACGTGTTTCATGCCAACTCTGGAACATAATATTTCTGAGAGAGTAGTAATACCTTTAATGTGTATTATTATAGAGCTTAGTAGCTATCCCCTGATATATGTGTGATTAGGGTATGTATGGTACTTTAGGACATAGTACACTCCAATCATCAAAATATTAAAAAAATTTAAACAATCAACTATCGGCTAACTGTTATCTTGCAAGATGAGATAAACTCGCACTGAAAGCTCTTGAACTCGAACCAAGGGGCCACCTAAAATCCACATCCATGTTTTGGAGCTAATAGAACTTTTGGAATTGGATTTTGAGCTTATATTTATGGAATGTTGATTAAAGTCAATGAGTACCTAAGTTCAGGCTCTAAAATAGGAAAATTGAGATAAATCTCAACCAAACCGCCAAGGAGCCAAACTACCAATTCCAGCAGGTCATAAATGATCTCGGACAGTTACTAGAAGGCTCTAGAACACAAACTAGAGAATAAAACACAAAAATAACCATAAGGGTCATTACAGTAATCTTTTGAAGGTAGATTTTGGGTCACCGGAAATAAAGTATGATACACAAAAACTAAATATGCCAACTGGATGGATATAATATTCCAAATTCAATAAGCAGAATGAAATTTTGATCCGAAGTTGTTTAAACGAAATGTTGAACAAGGTCAACATTTTGCAAAAGTTCCAACTTTCCAACCAAATACTCAATATGAGATCGATTAGTTTGAAACCTGACTAAACAAATCACCTAACACAAACTTGACATTACAGAGCTGATGGTGCATTCAAATTTTCAATCTGAGGCTCTAATCACAAAATGAGAACTGAAGCTCAAAAATGGAAACATAAAGCACATAAAATTACACAACTTAAAAAGTAAAGCTTACAAA
>JBDJHY010000116.1:7062610-7075735 GCA_039654485.1 Withania somnifera | reverse complement strand
ACAACAAATCAAGGGTGTTGGCCACAGGTTTTGTACAACTTGTAACTAGAAGTCTAGCGACTCTCTATGTCCAGATATTTAATAAACAACGTATCATGAAGGGTATGGTTGTGATATCATGCAAAGATCGATATTGGATTTACTTTTAAAAAATTAGAAATAGCTCATGTATAATGATTATTTAAAGTCATATTAAATGAAAACTCATTTGGAACGTATAAACTATAAGAATCATGACTTTCGAACTAATTTTGAGTTTATCAGTTCTAGGTTCTATATATGAAAATCATATAAGAAGACATTCCGATCCATCACTTGCCTGAAATCAGAAATATTTTTCAAAATTACTTACTTTAAATGGTTACTGGCCTCTTGGATGATAGTTCAGTAAAGAATTGGATTGACACTGTCAATATCGTACTGATAATAAGGTTGAGTGGTCATGATGGGGAAGATAGGCACATGAATAACTAACTCATCATTTACTACATACATGTACAGTACAATCAGTATGCTCAACTGTGCTGGGAAATACAGTACTATGATAGCAGATGAGTGCCATAAATGGTTTTTCGAACAGATCTTGCGCATGAGTTAGTAATGCACGTGCCCTGCTTCTCCATCTTGTTCAACACTCACCTTTTTCATTCCTCAAACACCGGCAAGCCGTTTATAAATTTATATAGGGAAATTTGGAAGAGAGAACAGGGATTTAAGAGGAAAGTTAGATGGGGAGTTTAATTTACTTCAAAACTGAGATGCAGGATTATTTACTAAAGCTAGGCTCTCATTTATAACCAAAGAAAACGGTGGACTGATGATGTCCTGAAGGTTTTGTTTGGTATAGGTGTAAAAGAGCAACTAAGAAGATTAGTTGACAGTGGGACCTCTAAAGTTGTCTCTGTAAACAGAGGACCACTTCACCAGTAATTATGGCACATGTTGTACATTACTAACCTCATCACTTTTCCACCATGACATGTAGTTATGTCTTTAGCACCTGGAAAATGCTGTGATTAATTAGCTAGTAGTGATTTTGGTTGGTATATTACCTACACATTACACAATACTGCTCCTTCTGACTTAACTTACCTAACATATTTCGAATTTTAAAAGTCAAACAATTTAATTGTAACCGTCAATTTGAACATAAATTTTTTAACTTTTTAAAATAACATTTACTTATTTGAAAACTACGAAAAGTACTATAACTCTCACAAATTGACAATTTAAAATGTGAAAAAAAATTGATTGTTAATGAGAAGTTTGTTTGAATATCCAGATTCAAATCATGCCACCTAAATCGGGACGAATTCAATAGAATTTTAGATGAGGTCTTTCTTTGAAAAATAATATGTAGTAAGCGTAATTTGACTATATGAAAGGAATTGAAAGGGTTGTAATAAAAATCTCATACGAGACGAACATAATGATCCAAATGCATATTTTATGCATATTCTTTCTTCCTTTTCCCTTTTCTCCGTTGGAAATGGAGGCAGCGAGAAGTGGCTTGGTTTAGTGGAAAAGAGATGGGAAGAGTTTGATGAGGACCAAATCTTGTGGTCTCTAACTTTTAAATATGTTAAATATTTCTATCGGTATAATAACCTATAATTGGGGATAATATAAGAAGATTAAAGATATTTCTTTGTTAAATAGAAAAGTACTATTCATTTAAAAATAAATTAGGTGTTATGAAATAATAAATAAAAGACTAGAATAATATTTATCGAGAAAGAAAGAAGAGGGGATAATTCTTGTTTCTCTTGAGAAGATATTGGAGGACAAGTGATGATTTACAATGCAGACAAACCCCTTTATTTATAGGGGAAAACTAGATTGCTCCAAAGTTAGGATTCAGAAATAACCACAAATAGAAGAAAATCACAAATAGGCATTCACTAATAGCATAAATATATTAATAACACTTCCCTCTGAATGTATTTTTTGAAAAATAATGTACACTCTTTAAACCTTACTAGAAAAACCCACTGAAAAAAATCTAATGAGGAAAAAAGAGTTCATATATCTGATAATGTGCATTTAGCTGCCTCATTAGAATATTTACAAGGAACATCCAGTGGGACAAAAACTTATGAGGAAAAAAAAGAGTACAATATATATTAACTCTTAACTCTCCCTACTAAGAATATTCATTCAAAAGTTTAACTCTTCAACCTTGTCCTCAATCTTTTTGAAGGTTGCATTTGGTGGAAACTTAGTGCTATACCTTGAAAATGTAATTGCTGTTTTAGTACAAGTGGCTTGGTTTAGAGGAAAAGAGACGGGAAAATTTTGATGAGGACAAAATCTTGTGGTCTCTAACTTTTAAACATGTCAAAATCTTATGGTCTCTAACTTTTAAACATGTCTAGCGACTCTTCTATGCACAATTTTCAACTTTTATTTATTATTTTTAGGCGTGTTTGGGTAATTTCTTAATCTTTAAATTGCAATACAACATCATTTTGAGTCCTCTTATGGGCCATATAGAAGTAACACTTAGGAGATTTTATTCATTTTTTACTTTTACAAATCCCAAATTAGAAGAAAAGTAAGAAAAACCCACATTCAAGTCTTCCTCAAGTTCACCTTCAGGCTAGGTTCTTCTCAAGTTCATGAAAACTTTTTATAAATTCATCAAGTTCTTCAAGGATAAATCCTCCCAGGTACACATGCTACGTTAAAGTGCAATGATAGGGGAAAAATTGCAATTTTTCTTTTTTTTCTTAGTCAACTCTCTAGCTGATATAGTCGACACTTACTGCAGTTAGAAAGATTCTCCAATTGTAATTAAAAAGTACAAAGAATATAAATAAAGGTGTGCTAAGTTTATTTATGTTCTTTTTTTTTCTCGAAATAAATTTATGCACTAGAGTGGCCCTTACGATCAATAAACAATACTGAATTGTGTAGAAACAAAAATATATCATACGATATTTTTATACTTATTAAGGCTTAAAATGAGCCTTAATCCAGTCCCCTTGGATAGAAAGAGGATTCCACTATTTACTCTATCCTCTAATGAGTGTAAAATAACTCGGTGTTACACTTGTAAAAACAATGATTTAGTTTGATCAGTTACTCAATCTCTCGATGTTAAGATTATGATAGAACCTGGTGACACGCACACTGCTTAGTCTGTTAGGATCTCAGTGGACAGATAAGACCTACTAAATATAGGAGCTCATTATAGACACATGACCTACTGATTCTATTAGGATCTCAGTGAATATAAACACACCTTGCTGAGTCTATTAGAAGTCCAGCGGCGACATAGGAGATCTTATGAAGTTTATTTGAATTCAGTGATAACTCAATTGAATAATGAGTCCATTCGGAGCTTGATAAACTCTATACTTTGATGTTATGGCTCACTCAACTTCTCTCTTTTATTTTTTGTCTACACTGGCATACACTATGTGATATCCCCGATTAAAAAACAAAGAAAAAAATAATAATTAAAAAAAAGTTTGAAGACTTCTCCTCCTGGAGACTAGTAATATATACAGATATGGGAACTAGGTGTGACAACCCAAGGGTATTGTTCGTTGAAACTAACCAAGTGATTATATTCAAGATAGATGTTAATCTTCATTTTCCACTTCTCTTTAGTGCATTTGTGGAAGAGCCTCATTTAATGTACACTTCTTCTTGGATAAATGTAAACACATTCGTAGCGAAGCATATTTCGATGTGAACACTTTTAAGTCTTCTCTATTTATGAGAGACACTTTAGTTATTTCTGCTTCGTGCTTTATCACTTCCTTTGGTATTTGCACATCATTTATGAATTGTACCAATGATCTCATCAATGTACAACTACCTGTCTTGAAGCATGTAGAAATTCATTAATGAGGAATTATTTTCAAGACTTTTATGTGTAATGGCCCCTGGAGCTATTTTCATGATTTTTGTGATTTCTTTGTGTTTAGAGGGTCTTGGTAGCTATCCCATGTAATTTATGAATTTCTGGGACCAATAGTTTGGCTCTCTAGTAATTTTGTCGCTTAATTTCTTTATATTTAAAGCTTCCTCATGCCTTACTCAGCTTATACAATCACGGATTTCCATTTAGTCATTTTCGTTTGAGTCCTACCTCTCAGTTACATAAAATTTTCACATACGGGTCTTCGAATTTGAATTCCATTTCCATTCTGGAGTTTTTAGTTGCGGTGTTGCACCACTAAATAAATTTATTTTATTTAAATAATAAACATGTTTGTGTCTTTAACAAAAATAAAACATATATTTTTCCATCTTTCTAAATTATTGACAAATTTATGAAATAAACATTTGAATTAATCTAGTCTCATATCTTATCATTTTGCAAAATGTTATAAGTTATTAATATTTTATCGGAGAAAGCATATCAAATTATGTTGAAGGATTATTATTTCAAGAGCTAGATTTTATTAAAAATATTTTTTTACTTATTTTGGTATATTTAAAATATTGTAATTACATTTATCATTACCTGCATAATACCCGAGCATATACGGGACATGGATTCTATCTATGAGTGAAGAGGTTTTCTAGGATATTTAATGTTTAAGATATCCTAGAAGATAATGTCATAAAGTAGCCTCTTGAAATAAAGACAAGTTCTTAATTTACTTATCAATCCCCAATGCATAGTCACGTGAATATGTTTGATGGATATATATAGGCATACTATTATAATAATAATGTGATAGACATTGAAAACATAGTGTCGAAGATATATATATATATATATATAGAACCTTGCAATCATTATTGTGCTCTTGAAGCACATCATCATATTCCTTTACTTCATTATGAGAGTGGAGACATGATGTACTAGGAAATTGTAATGACCCGAATGGTCATTTGTGATAAATATGTGATGTTTTTCCTTCTAGAGTGTTTTGATAATTTCCCCAAGTCATTTATGACTTGCTGGGACCGGTAGTTCGGATCCTTGACGACTCGATTGAGAATATCTCAAATTGCCTATTTTAGAGCCTAAAACTAAGTACTCATTTAACAAAGTTAACTTTCCTTTAAGATGAGCTCCGAATTAAATTATGACAGTTTCATTAGCTCCGTAATGCCAAACAGAGTCAAGATTGACCTTAAGTTTATGTTTTGGAGTTTTCGTTTAGAATTTATGCCAATTTGTGGATTTTTAGTTAAGTACATGGCTTAAGTGGAACTGGGATGGTAAATTGGTGTTGGGTATGTCGGATAGGAATTCTGACTCTTCCATCAGCTCCTGGATGGTGAATTTAGGATAGTTTGACCCCTGGTATGCTTCCCAAGGTGTTCGTGCTTGATTTGACTTATTTTGCAAAAAGTTGGAATAAATCTTTGTAGGGGGAACCTTTTCACTCAACTGACCTCTGTTGTCAATTTCATCGATTTCATTGAGTGCGAAATGTGTTTTTTTACTCAAAATACAAATTTTATTTGTAAAATTTAGACTTTGTTTTAATTTCGAAACCCCGATTAGAGGTTATGAAAATCTACAGCAGAAAACTACAACTGATATCGACCTCATAACACTATCTCGACCTTGGCACGTCGTCTTAGAGAGCTCATCTCGGCGAGCTAACCTCAGTAAGCTCACCTCAGTGAACTCACCTTGGCAAAGCTCACCTCAGCTAGCTCACCTCGGTTAGATCACCTCAGCTAGTTCTCCTTGGCATGACCTCATCTCAGCTTCTGTACTTAGTTTTTATCATATACTACACAAGTGACCCAGGGACTTTCCTGGGCCCTAGCCCATCCAATGAGCAGACCTTGACCTAGCAGTATATAATGTCCTGCAAAATCCCAACTTCTGAATTCAACAATCATACTCCATTCTAATCTATTTTTGAGAAAAAATTTCCTCCCAAACAACATTCCAAGGGGGATAAAAAAATCCTAAGATCATTGTTCTTCTATTGTTCCTTGTTTTGGGTAAGTATTCCTTCCTTTTTACCCTTTAAATTTGTAGCTTCCACCTTTAATGGCTCCAAGAGTGGAAATTGATAAAACCATGCCCTAATCTATATATTTTCAAATAATTCTTCATTAGTTGAGTATTCATTGTTCGTAGTATCAATTATTCACCAAAATTGAAATGTTAAGTCCGTAAAGATTAAAGATTTGACCTGGATTATTTTGAAGCCCTTTCCGCACTCAAATTTTGCTTAATTTTAAAGCGCGGGTTCTTGGTAACTTTGGAAACCCTATAGTAAAATTTACTTTCACGGTAGCATAGCCGAGACAGTGATGTATTCTCTACCTCTGCGGAAGCCTGGATTAAGATCGATACCAACTGGATTCAAACCCAAAACTAGTTGGATGGACTCGTCTCGCCGTGACCTTCTATTGAATTCTCAAAACAACTTCTGTTGCTCCATCCCTGCAAGGGAAGAGAACCCATCGCTCTCTCGGTATTTTAAATTATTTTTTAACAAGGATAAAGTCAGGGAAAACCTCTAAGTGTAGGTTTTCTTGGGCTGGACGGAGAGTGACTCTTGAGTGTACCCCACCTCAAGCAGATTCCTTCTTTTTCTCCTTACCCATGAGTGAATCAAAATTTGGATCTACATTGGATCTCATCCGAATCGCTACATCATTTGGATGAGCAGGCCCCGCAAGCCCGTTTTAGGCTCAATTTTTGGCCTAGTATAAAATTTAGTATAAATTATACCGTTAGACTCATATTAGAAGATAGAATACATTGGCTCAAGTTTTAGATCATTCAGAGACAATTTGACTACAATCTGAGTAAAATTCGTGACTTTGCAGTGCTTTATCATCGGACGACAGGTAGGCTCCGTGGGGCTATCTTTGGGCTTATAGCTTTAATAACTATACTAAATAGCATCCATGTGTTGGGAAGTTAGGATGTATCATAACCCTTTACCGTTCATTCATCCGTTCCATGTTGATATTGATATTTTGGTACCCGAGTGATATGGAGCCTGAGACTTTGCATTTGATAAGAGATACCTGTGCAAGTGCATAGGATGTGGATAATTCATGGTTATATGTTGATATATATATATATATATATATTGTTGATATGTTATTGATTCATGACACCAGACACCGGGGCTTATGGCTCCGATGAGAGTGCGTTGGGGCTGGGTAGCATCACTACCTCATTTATGAGCCATGATGGCTAGCGGACGATTTGATGATAAAGTTAATAGCAGCATAAAGGAATAAATAAGAACACTTCAATAATAATATATGTAATTATCTTTTACTATTTTAGTCTAGACATTGTATCGAGCACCTAATAATATTATTTTCACTTATTTTAGTCCAAGCTTTACCTCTTGGTGCCGGGAAATATTTTTTTACTAATAAATACTGGGACTTGAGATCGACTCCGTTTGGCAGTGAGTATAGTGCTCGTACTTGAGTCCGTCACCGTACGACAATGAGTATAGCTTATTAACACATGTGGTACTACTAATTATGGAAACATGATGATACTGATTTATTGAGGACTAGTGGTGATACCCTATGATATACCGGCATTGTACGCCTTAACCTGCCGAGAACGGCTAGTTGTATTCATTTTAGGCATAATATGCCAATGGATATTATTAATTTGAGGCACAAAATACCGATGAAAATTATTGATATTGGCATAAGGTGCCATTTGTGATTCATTGCGGTTTTGAAATGGGGATGTGAGGTTCTAATGACGTTTATGTGTGTGTTTACTTTTTGCACTTACTTTCTTCAGTGTACCCCTAGTAGTACGGTGATGCCTACGGGAGAGAGTGTTTCTATGTATGCTACACTTTTTTTGGGGCACTTGTCAGCGTTTAATTATTTTACTTTATTTTCTCTATTATTGCTTATTTGTCCTTATTAGTAACTGATGCTTCATGTCATGTGGGAATTGTTCCTTGCACTCCTATTCAATTGTTTACCCTTTTACTTGAGATTACCGGTATACAGTTAATATTGGACTCCTATATTCTTTGATTCTTAATAATTATGTTGTTACTCGCATATGTGGTGCAAGGATACCGGGTATATTTTTTTTCATTTTCTGAGATCCTTTTATGTGAGTAGCTAGAGATATTAGTCTACGTGATACTTGATTCTCATTTGAGTAGCTAGCCCCCTTGTTGTACTATTTCCTTTTGTGACCTTTTTCTTGTACTCTGTTATTTATTCCTTTTTTTATTTTTATATGCCTAGTGGGCCCTCGAAGCCTACTAGGTACGGGTTGCTTCGACAGCTTGTACTCATACTGCACTTGCACATGTACAGATCCTAGATTACAGACACTTGCACATGTACTCATGCCATACTTGTACATGTACTCATACTATGCTAGTGGGCCCTCCCGTTCGTGATCTACATTCAGCTGTTCGTTTGGATTTTATTTAATTTAGTGATTCAGGGTGAGATTGGTGTCCGACTTTTACCTACTTCTCTTCAAATTTGACGTTTTAATTAAATTTCCATGTATTTCGGAGATACAATTGTATTAAACCTGTTTCAATTTTTATTGCTTTGTACTTAGTTGTTCGTTTGACACTAATACCGGATTTTGGGTAGTTTATTTCATTCTATAACACTATCGCTTTTAATTATATTTTGATTTTTGATATATTTCCGCAATTGATTTAGTAGTCCTCCACTTTGGCTACAGAGTACGGGGGATGCTGGTGGTAAGTAGGTGCCATCATGATCCATGAAACTGGGTTGTGACAAATTGATATCAGAGCCTTAGTGTATTGGTGTCAGTGTAAAGAACCAATGTCTTGTAGAGTCTTGCGGATCAGTGCGGAGTTGTCCGTTGCATATCTTTGGGAGGATATAGTAACATTTAGGAAAATTGACTGCTTCATTTGAATTCTAAATAGTGCGTATATCCTTGATGGTTTCTTGAACCAAATCGTACTCATTGTTTGCACTCTTTCATAGATGCCGCGTATACGTTCAACCACAGCTAAGAGAACGACTTTTCCTACTCCAGCTACTATGATAGAGGTTCCACCCATTCTTGTAGCACCTATTGTGGCACCATCTACGGCACAGACATCAGCATCTATTCCTATACCTACCGCAACACCGTCTATAGACATCATAGCGTACTGTGGCAGCTACTTAGCACCATTCGAGGCCTTTCTACAGATGGGACACAACAAGCAGTATCGATATCTTCGTGTACAGTGTAGATAACACCACCTGTGGTTTCGATATTAACATCTGCTCCTGTTTAGGTTTTTCCTATACCTACCATTGCTCTTACTGTTAAGCAATATTTAACCATGTCAGATGTCGAGCAGAAGCTCCTGACTCGATTTATGAGACAGATCCCCCCCAGATTTGCGGTAGCACCGAGAGAGAATAATCATGAATTTATGTTTGAGTGTGAAAAGCGGTTAACCAATATGGGAGTATTATAGAAACATGGCGTAGCCTTCACCACCTATCAGATACGTGGTGCAACAAAGCAGTGGTGGCAGGCGTTCTTTTGTTTATATACTCGCCGGTTCATCTCAACCATCTTGGGATGAGTTCTACAAAGTATCTATGAAGATATTTGTATCCAGTGCTGAGAAAGAGCGCTTAATGGAAGAGTTTAGAAAACTTGAATTGGGTTCGATGTCAGTTTCTAAATATGAGGCTAGATTCCATCAACTCTCGGTTTATGGGGTCGAGTTCATGCCAACTAAGGAGGAAAGAGTCTGCAGGTTTGCATATGGGTTGAGGGATAGGCTCTGCATAGCAGTAGCATTATTTGTTTCTGATGGTCACATATTCCAGGCCGTAGTTAATCATGCAAACTTGATGGAAGCCCTCTATCGTGAGTCGCATCAGCGCAACAAAAAGAGACCAAGGTTTCAAGGAGGTTATAGTAGGTCCCGTTCTCAGGGCCATGGGAAGTTCATCAGCCATAGGGCTAGTCTAGTAGGCCAGTGTAGGCTTCGCTCCAGGTTTCATCTCCGTCACCTGTATAGTTTTCTGGAGGGGCCAATTCATCGCAGAAAAGTGGATAAATGGGTTCTTGTAGAAGAGCCCGACAGAGTGGGCCATCTAGGCTTGCTTTGAGTGTGACATTGTAGGCCATTATGCTAGATTTTATCCTCAAAATGGAGCTAATCAGCCTACTCCAATAGTTACAAAGCCAGTGAGAACAGTACCACCGCCTGCTAGAGGTTGGGCACAGGGTGGTCATAGAGGCGGTGGACAGCATGGTAAGGGTGGCGATTGCAGTGGTGGTTGACATGGCGGTGTTCACCAATATTATACAATTCCTACTCAACAAGAGGTTGTGACCTTGGATGGTGTGATTAAAGGTTCGATTTATGTGTGTTCCATACCTGCGTTAGCCTTATTTAACCCTGGGTCTACATGCTCTTATGTGTCTCCCTCACAACATCAATGCCAAGTCTCTAGACCAAATAGTAATTATATATAAGAGCATCAACACTGTAATAATAATAAGACAAATAACAACGGAAGCAGAAAGTAAACAGAGTCTAAGATTGGCCAAAGGCCACCAGTTAAGAGCTCATTTCAGCACACTCTTAGCGTAATAGCTAAATAGTTCCCAAGGTCAGTGGCTTCCACAAAGTGGAACCAGGACATGGGCATGCAACCCGTCACCCTCAAAGCCCTCTCACGGTCCCTCGAAATTCAACAAGAATATCAATAGAAGAACGATGATCAACCTAAATAACCAATCCCACACTATTTAGCCATATCACAAGCATAATACTATCAACCCAGTCTACAATTCACAAAATAAACCTAGCGTACCTGGACGCTGGAAATTTTTTTTTTTGCACAATAAAAGAAAAGAAAAAAAATAACAAGAATAACCTGGAAATCTACGAACTGTGAACTCCCGCAATTACCCACGCAACTCCTGAAAATCCCCTAGACTTAAATCACTCCAAAACCAGTCCAAAACCTCAAGAGAAAACAAGGAAACCAAGTACACAACGCTTGAAATGAGAGGGGCACCACCATATTTATATTAGTGAAGAGGGTCATTGGGATGCCCATTTAGGCCGCAAGTGCACGCTCGCCAGGGTGGGCTGGATGGGCGTAGGGGAAATATCTCGCTAGGGAAGCCCCTTGGGCACAGGGGTGGCCTTGCCAGGGTGACCTAAGTGTCACTGGGGTAGTCTGTGATCTCCAACAACATTTTCAAAAATGGAAAAACTCCGACGGGTGTAAAACAAGCATCCGGAGTCCAATTCCAACAAACCAAAAGTTCATTTTGGGCATAAAGCATACCACAAACTCAAAAAAATTGATTAAATAAATATATAAGGTTGTTTAAGTGAAAATACCCAAAACCAGAAAGGATAAAAAAAGAGCCTAACTAAATACTTCCACAAACCTACTCAAAAAAAAGCCCGAGCACCCCGGGAGGCAAACCAACGGCTCGACTAGCCCAAAATCAACATTTTAGAGCTGACAAAATCGACAGAATCCCAATCTAATATTCTAATAATCAAAAGACTACCCATGCTCAAATAAGGTTCGGCTGTGCTGAATTTTGATAAATCAACCCAAACTCAAAACGAAAAGGTCAGGGTACATACATAGTCCAACTAGACAAAAGTTGGTATTCCGTAGCTAATGGAACTTTTGAAATTTGATTCCAAATGCGTTTACTACTATTTCACTCTCAAGTTCCACTATTTAAAAACTAAAACTTCAAAACAAGAAAACTGAGATAGCAAGCAAATGAGTCACCAGGGCACCGAGCTATCATTCCAACAAGTCATAATCTACCTGGGGAAACTACCAAACAAATCTAAGTACAAGAAAAGACAAAATGCAAGGAAATGACCGAGTAGGTTATTACAACATCCACCACTAGAAAGTACTTTCGTCCTCGAAAGTCAAGGAATGAGTAGTACCTGAAATAAATATGGATACAGAGCCCACATATCACACTCTGTCTCCCAAGTAGCCTCATCAACTAGTCGATGTGCCCTATGAACCATCACTACCGAAATCTCCCTAGACCTGAGCAACCTCACATCTCTATCTATAATTGTCTTAGGCTCCTCAACATAAGTCTGAAGTGTCATCAATCTGCATATCCCCTCGACGAAGGACATGGGATCGGTCCGCTATATAGTGGTAGAACATCAACACATGGAAAACTAGATAAACTACAACTATCTCAAGTGGCAAGGCAATCCTGTAGGCCACCTTTCCAATCTCTACAAAATCTCGTACGGTCCAATGAACTGGGGGCTAAGCTTGAACCTACCTACCAAACCTCATAACACCCTTCATGGGAGAGACTCTAAAGAAAACCAAGTCACCAATACTGAACTCAAGGGGCTGAAGCCTATGGTCTGTGTAAGACTTCTTCCTACTCTGGGGGTTGCCTCAGCCTATCCTAAGTAAGTATGACCCAGTCTGTAGTGACATGGAGCCAATCAATACTCTAGAGTCAGCCCTCGCTGCCACTAAACCAACCAAAGATTGATCTGCAATGCCTTTTATACAAGGTCTCAAATAGTGCCATCTAGATACTAGAGTGATAGTTGTTATTATGCAAAAACTCTTCCAAGGCCACATGTCTGTCCCAACTACCTATAAAATCAAAAACACAGGAACACAACATATCTTGAAGTAACTGAATGGTCCCTCAGACTGCCTATCTATCTGTGGATGAAAACCATACTCAAATCAACCTCTATGCCCAACTCTCACTGAATTGATCTCCAAAACCGCAAGGTAAACTGTGTGCCCCGATCGGATACAATAGACACTGGTACCCCATAAAGTCTAACCACCGCAAGAAATATAACTCATCTAACGTCTCTACACCCTAAGTCGAATGAGTCAATAGGAAGTGAGCTAACTTGGTCAACTGATTGTAATAACCCTTAAGGTCATTTATGATGAATACGCATTACTTTTCATCTTATAGAATTTCAGTAATTTCCCCAAGTTATTTATGACTTGCTGGGACCGACAGTTTGGATCCCTGGTGACTCGGTTGAGGGAAATCTCAAATTTTCTGTTTTAGAGCCTTAAGTTTAGTAATCGTTGACTTTAGTCAACTTTCCTTCAAGACAAGCTCGGAATTAAATTCCGACAATTTTGTTAGCTCCGGAAGGCCAAACAAAGTCAAGTTCGACTGTGAGTTTGTGTTTTCTG
>JBDJHY010000116.1:6967360-6977713 GCA_039654485.1 Withania somnifera | reverse complement strand
AGTAGATTACGTTATCATGTTGATCCAAGGCACGAGGACCGATATATTCTTTGGTAACTTTACCATAGAACTCACGAACTTCACATTCATGCTCATAAGGACTATCATATCCCTTATAGTCATCACCTCCGTATTCATGAGTTTCGTCATTATAACTATCATAAACCCCTTATTGTTCACCATCATACCCGTAGGATCCATCTTTATGTATGTAACCACCACTATGTCTCTCATATGTGTAAGAACCATCATAGAACACACAAGATTGACTATCCATCCCATGAGCATCATCATCATATCTGTAGCTTCCATAGTCATTTTTAAACTCATTCATGGAATCAACATCATAATTCGAAGTTATGGATGACATTTTCCTTGTAATTTTTTTATGAGTACCTACAAAATGAGCAAACAAATTAGTAGCAAAGGTTTTCACGTCGCTCTTTATTAGTACACTTACCTTATCTCTACGACTTCTTCTCAAAATTGCTCTTGAACTAGATTTAGCTTAACCAATTCAAAGGTTTCTAATCCTCTGTAGAAGAGTGATATTCGTAGACCAATTCAATGGAAAAAAATGTACTTGAATCAAGAAGGTACTACGAGATAAACGAGAAAAGCTCACAAGAAGAATGCACGAAAAAAAGAATTACAATTGAACTAGTTATCAATCACTTAGTATGGATGAATACTAATCAATAGTTTAGAAGATATGAATGGAGAAAAGGAAACTAAGACCTAAAGTCGAAATTGATGCTTAAATATGAAACTAAAGACCAAGAACTTGAATTCATTCAAAGGAAGATGTTACCACCAAGTTTGAACACTTTTGGGAGTGTTTTTGATCACCAATGATAGTCTTCTTCAAGCAAGGACCGTTGTCTGAGGTAGAAAATTGAATTTAGCAGAGGGCACCACCGTTCCAAGATGGTGGGCTATTGTCCCCGAGGGCGGTCACTTTAGGTGGTACAATCTTGGCGGCCGTCTTAGGCAGAATGCCTGGGACGTGCACGAGAAACTTTTCTTATTTGTAATTACTCTTGTACCATCGTGCCTTGTATTCTCCCACCAAATTATCCCAACCAAAAGCACTTTGCACTTAATTTCACACCTCACCTGGATCAAACAACACCACTTTGAAGAACTCAATCAACAAGGTATGAATTCAATTACCAAGAACACAAAAAATGCACACTCAATCAAATCAACTCGAAAATGAATGAAAATTTATATATAGGGTCCTTATGACTTGTAGAACTCAATTATCAACATCTAAACACCAAATTACAGCTTCAAATTGAGTATGACAGATCAAATGTACTTGTTTTTCATCTTCTTCACACGAAGATATGAAGAACACTCATGAATACCTTCACAATTCAAATCTCCAACCACCCTCAAAAGGACTCCCATTCGTACCAAATTTTAACCACGAACTCCCTTTAATATGGGAACAACCCCTAATACTTTTTACGCTCAAAACTTTAATTAATCACAGACCCGTTTTTCAACCTTGTTAAAAACTTGAAAAACACCATTGAAAATGTCGTCCAAATTTTGAATATTCTTCAATTCAACTCCAATCTTTCCCAAATTCGATCTCCAAACTCTTTGCACTATTGAAAATACATTTCAATCAGCAAGGAGTCTCGAAATCAACAAGAACAACACCAAACCGAGGAGAAACTTTTGAATTTTATATATGAACAACCCAAAAATATAACCTCAATCAAAACTTCTCCAAATCTTCTCAAATTTGAATCCCAAACTCCTTATGCTACGAGATTAAGTTTCCTACAACTTAGAAGCCTAGAATTCGACACAACTCATAACTAAAGATCAAATTTTGGATTTCACCATTGACGAACTATGAACATCTAAAATTTGAACCTCTATCAAACCTCTACCAAGTCTCTCTAAAATTGAACCCCAAACTCCTTAGTTATTGTTAATAAATTCTTACCATTTTAGAGCCTCGAATTCCCACAAATTAAGCCCTAATTTGAAGAATCAAAATCTAAAAATATGAAGATGATGAACAAGTAAAATCTGAATCTATAACTTACTTAAATACACTCTGATTTCCAAGAAATTTGAGATTTGAGTTTCTTATAGTATAGGAATCACTACTAAGTAAGTAATGTTATGCACTTCAATCAACTTCAAATTCAATTTCCCAATGCTTCAACGACCTTCAATAGTGGAAAACGTAATTAACCCTAAATCCATACAAATTTGAGGTCTATGACTTCAACTACTAGGAGAATGATTCCTAGTAATCAAAATCAACAAACAGACACAAAATTGAACCCGACGGAAATTTTTGATTTTTTTGAAATTTTAGAATTCTGATTTTTTTTTTGATTTTTGAATTTACAACCTACAATTATAATTTGATGAAATAAATTACGAGCCTAGGCTTTGATGTCATATGATAAGGCCTGTAATATGAGAGATATCGACTGTATCAATAGACGAAGAAGAGAGAAGCAAATAAAAAAATATGTAAATTTGACTCACAATTATGAGTTCATGGGCAACAAGGGATTTGATACCCTCACCTCTGAATTTAAAATGATAACGAGAATCGAAATATAATCAAACAATCAATAGAAAATCCAAATAATACACCCACAAATGAGAAAATTAATTGATCAATTAAGCCAAGAAGTTAACAAGAGCAATTAGAGGAATTCACTACTAATTACTCTATTTATGGATTACACTAATGACTAAGATATCCCTAAGCTACCATTAATCAATAAGCTTTTGGAGCTCCCAATATTCATTAACATTCATCAAAAGTGTCTACCAAATTGAAAGACAAATTGACCCCTTAAGTTTAGGGTCCTTTAAAAAAGGTCCTGCATGTCTTCAAATGTCACCCAAGCTGTCTTTTAAACTCGGGATTGTCTTGAGTGATGTTCATGTATGTAATTTGGGGCTCCATTTAGTACCTCGAAGTTGACCATATATTGGCTCTTCTTGGTTGGACCTCGAAGTATGTACCTAACATGATCGGTGCTTTATCGGGCGTTATCACCATTTGAGCAATCTATCACTAGTAAGTAGTATCCTCTTCATAAGAAACCACGTAAAAAAATCTTGCTTTTGGACTGATTGAGTTCTTATACATAATCATTTTCCAAGAAGGCAAAAAAGGCAACAAAGAATAATAGAACTATCTAGTACAACGCTTGCCATGCAGGCTTCTGTGCTGGGCATGCAATACATTTTGAGCTTCGGATACTTTCCTGATCACCTATCAAGCTTGCTTTGGCACTTGCGCACTCTCTATTTAATGATCTTTAATGTAATAAGAATGAACCCATCTCACCTTTTTTTTGTAACTGTCCTATTGCCATACCATAAATAACTTTTATAGTGTGCATCAATAAGGTGAAGTACCTTTGCTGGTATAGCAAAACATTGTACCCAGTAGGATAGAATTCCAAAGATAATTTTTTGAATTAATTGAACTCTTTTAACATAAGATAGATTTTTTGCAGTCCAAGAGGAGATTCAGGAAGTGATTCTGTCCACTAGAGTTTGCCATTGTATAAATGAGATCTTTATTGAAGCCAATGGAACTTCTAGATACTTGAAAGGAAATTCACATATATTATATTCCAAGAGTTGCAATATTTTTTCCTGAACTGGTCTTTGGACCCCATCAAAATATACAGAACTCTTAGAAACATTAGCCCTTAGACCAGAAACTCGTGAGAATTCAATAAAACATCTATGCAAGGCAGCAACCGAGTTTATGTCACCTCTAGCAAAAAGTAAAAGATTATTTGAAAAGCACAAATGGCTTATTTGGAGTCTGACACACCTAAGGTAATAATGAAAGGATACCTCCTCCTTTAAGCCATGTGCTGCCTACTAAGATATTCCATCCCTATTGCAAACAGGAAGGTGACATAGGGTCCCCTTGCCTCAACCCTTTAGCAGCTTCAAAAGGCATGGTAGGCTCTCCAGTAATGAGAATACTGTAGCTAACTGTTTGCACACATTCCACAATCCATTGGATAAACTTTTCTGGAAATTCAAGCTCAATCATGACATACTTTAAATATATGCATAAGGCCTATTTTTATCATAAACCTTGGAGATATAGACTTCCTCTTATACCCTTTAATGAGCTCATGAACAAGTAGAATATTTATACCCTTTAATGAGCTCATGAACAAGTAGAATATTATCCCCTTTCTTCCTGCCTGGTATAAACCCAGCCCGAGCCTCACAAATAATGCTAGCCATCACATTAGTAAATCTATTAGCCAAGATCTTAACAATAATTTTGTAGAGCTCTGAGAAGCATGCTATAGTCCTATCTCCTTTTAATTAGCAGAGTTGGAGTTTTTTAGGAACCAGGGTAACTAGAGTACAGTTGATAAGCCTATGTAATTTGCTTTTGCTAAGAAACTCCTTTACTGCTTCAATTACCTCTTTCTTAATAATGCTCTAAGATTTCTTAAAAAATATAGCATTATATCCATCCACCCCAGGGACTTTGTCATATTCCAGGGCCTTCAGACTGTCCCATACATCATCATCAGTAATTGGTACAATAAGTGTCATTCTCTGCTCTTGACTCAGTACTGGTCCTATCTTCATGAAAAGTTTATTGATAGTAGGAAGAACATGTGTTGTTGTACCCATAAGGCTTTTATAAAAATTAATGATTTCCTCCTTAATAGCATTCTGCTCCTTCAATTTATTATCTGTAATGGAACTGATCTTATTGATTTGCTTCCTATGGGTTCTATCTTTCATAATGACAGTAAAGTACTTGGTATTTGTCATTGGCGGAGCCAGATTTTTTGTCAAGGGTGTTCATAATTTTAGAATCACAGTGGTGAAAAAAAATAGCACATGAAGATTGTACAATAACATATTCAAAGTATTTCCATAAGTGGAGTTTGAAAAAATTAATGTATGTAATACATTAAACTTAAAACACATAAATAGTTATACTGACCTTAATATCCAAATTTGAAGAAGAACCTGTGAAGGAAATGAGGGACTCATCACTAAGTGAAGTTGATCTAGAGAAATCACAATGCTATACCCAAGTCTATGCTCATATTCAGTGGTTGAAATTTCGAAGACTATCTTTTTTACAGTTTATATCAAACCAACAACCATCCAAGAAAAAAAGAATCCCCCAAAAAGAAATTAAAAAAATAATAAATAATAAATTTAAAAAGATGAAATAAGACAAATGTGTCAACTAGTGACTTCATAGAGACATAACAAAATATATTTGACACATAGTGAATATATGATTTCCTACTTCAAGCTAGATATAATTACAATTGCACTCGATGATGCTTCATCCCTTGAAATGTCTTTATAATAGACTCATTAGAGACATTTTAAAATATTTTTTTCTACATAAAACACTATACAACCATCTAAGAATTCATCATCCATTCGATTTCGTAAATCATTCTTGATAAAATTCATTATCAAAAAAAATCTTTCAACTGATGCAGTGACAATGGGTAGAAGCAAAGAAAATTTAACTAAAAGGAATACAAGAGAATAGTTTAAATGCTTCTTTGTCTCAACAAACTTTTGTGAAAGTTTCCCAAGTCCACCTAAATTATAGAACCTTTCATCAATATCACAAACATCAATAACGTAATTAGCAAGTTGAATCTCAAAAGCCCTCATCTTGAATTCATCAAAGTCATCAAGATATAATTCAACCATTATAACTATCTTTTTAATATCAAAACTAGAAAATGAATCAATTGGATTCAAGCAATCTACTCCATTAAGCAAATCACTTGTCACCCCATTAAAATGAACATTAAGCTCTTCTAATTGCTAATCAATAATTTTATAAAACACATCCACACGGTAATGGTGCAAAGTAGTATAATCAGCTACTTTACGTCATGATCTTCCAAAATTAATATATGGATCATCAAAATTGGGTAATGAAATATTATGCTTGATACAAAATGCATCATATTTTCTTCAAATGAATTTCATCCAATATCTTTTAAAGGTTGCAACCTTCTTTTTGCTACCTTTACAAGAATCATGGCTTTTGCAATACCCTGCTCCTTTTATTTAATGATATATTAAGATCATTTGTGATTTTCAAAACATTAGTCATCAAATGCAACAAGAAAACAGTCTAAAATGTTTGACAATTTCTAAGAAATCCTAATGTATTGGCTCTTTTTTCTGAAGCACTTGCATTTTCAACAAGACTATCAAGTACATCAACAACATAGGCAAAATTACTAATAAAATTTCCAAACGACTGGCAGTGAGATCCCCAACGAGTATCACCAGCTCTAATAAGACCAAGTTCTTGATTCAAACCTCTACACCTTTATAATTTACCCATATCCAATGCCTCTCGGAGCTTTTTTTTAGACTCTCGAAATTCATCCAAACATTTAAAATAAGCTCTCAACACATTCAAGATATTTGAAATTAATAACACAAGTTCTCCCAATTGAACACACTTTTTAGAAACCGCAACAAAAGTCAGTTGAAGTTGATGAACAGAATGAGCTGATCTACTTTTTTGTTTAATCAATGTCTTAAGATCACCTAGCGCACCTTGCATATTGCTTTCCCATCATAACATTGCCCGCGTACTTAAGATAAAGTTAAAGAATGATGAGCAAGTACATCCACAGTTGTTTTCTTTAAAAACAAAGCACTAGTGTATTTAACATGAACTAGTCCAATAAATGACTCAATCACAAATTCTTTTTTTATCAACATACCGTAAACAAATAACCATTTGCTCTTTGCATGACACATCTCTAAATTCATCAACCAATAGATCACAGTAATCACCATTTAAATCATCTATTATAGCTTTAATTGTTTCAATCCTAAAAGCAATCACAATATCTTTTTTAATATCATGAGAAGTCATTTTATTATTTTTTAAAGCTTTTTCTAACACATAAGGATTAACTTCATTACAACTCTCCACATACTAAGAAAGAACTTAAAGAAAATTACCCTTGTTTAATGACGACTCACTCTCATCATGACCACAGAGTGTCATACCTTGATTAAAGAGAAGTATTACCACATCGACTGAAGCGTTCGAGCAAATCAAATATTCATGCTTAGCTTTATCACCCGACTTGTAAAATGCAGCCTAAATGAATTGTTGTTTTCGCATTAGATCTTCACACTTTCTTTTTGATAAATTATGAACACTATTCAGTGGACCAACATGTGTTTCAAATTATCCTTTTTATGCCAATTTGTAAATCCTTTAGTCGAGAATACATTAACACCACCTTGATAAATGCTTTCACCTTGAAATAAATAACAAGGCAAACTTTAAGCCGCATCCGTACTTATACTATATTCCAACCAATCACGATCTTCACGAAACCAGTTAGAAATAATACGTGGTATTCCAAAAAAATTAATTTGTGGAAATGTATGATCCCGTGGTTGGCAAAGACCCTTTAGAATGTATGCGCTTCTAACCTAATTACGAATGTTTAGATGATAATTAAAATTGAAATTCTTTCAACGGATCAGATTTTAGATCATTAACATCAAATTCTTGTTTTTGGAAAGAATGAGATGGTATTTTTATTTGATCAACATTTTCGTTTCGACATAGTTAATTTTGATTTTGAGATGTCAAACTTGTTTTTGGTACTTTAAGATAATATTTCTCCAAACTCATTAAACGTCAAACTGAAATGACAGTCAAATTATCAATTTTTGTGAACAAGTTATTCAATTTAAAAAAGAAGACAAAATTTAACATTGTTCAGTTTTTTCAAATAATATTAACTACTAAGTGATCAATTTTGTAAACAAGTAGGTATTTTTTATCTAGTAAGAGAAATGAAAATATGTAATTATTCTATCCAAAGCAAAAATAAATGAACAAAAGCAATGGTAAAAAAAGTTAAAAGGTAAGAAAAATTAAAAAATACCTTTTCACAGTGCAATGATTGTTGAAAAAAAAATTATACCAAGTTTTAGATTTGTTTTATCAAAGAAAGAAAAAGAGAGTGAAGGACTTTTTAAAATAATAATGAAGAAGAGAAATTAAAGGGTTTTCTCCTTTGCTTTGTTCCAAATAGTACATAAGAAGCCTTGCCAATTTTTAATTTAAAAAGAAAAGGATCAGATTATTTATTTATTTTTTAATTAATTATTGAATTTCATTTATTTAAAAAATATAAAAGGGCACGTTTAGTTGTAAAAGAAAAGTCAAAATCACTTCTTTAAATTAGATTGTCAAAATCACTTTTGTATTTTCTTCAATTAGTTATTGACAAGTGTGAAGCCACTTTCTTGGAAATGGAAATGTGCAGATACTACTTGATGCATCATCCGGGATGCTCATTATCATCACCCTTTATTATGCTAAGGTTGCTCATTAGTATATATCTTAACAATATCTATATTTAAACTATATACCAGAAAAAAATCTGACAGATCATCTGCTCAACCTTGGAGGGATGTAGATCCGCCCCTGGTATTTGCATCTCCCAGTTGGATCCAGCCGGCTCTGGATTTCTGCCTTACAATACTCTCCTCCACCCATGTGCCACTTCTCCGTATCCGGTAAAAGGATTTTCTCCTGTACTTGCAAAGAGTCATCATACTGATACTGCATTTGTCACTGAATTTGTTCAATTTCGAGTCTTGTCTTCTCAATTTTTAGAGGCACACTCTAAAATTCGTTTTCATTGAGTAGCTTCAACACAAGTTTAAGGCCTTCAATTTATCCCATCATTCTTCATCCTTCTTGTATTACTGTGACCTTGTCAAACACTTTCTACCATGCCCTTGAATTATGCATGATCAACCCATATATTGAAGAACCTAAAAGGATCTTTGACATTATGAGTACTTCTTTTGGTGTCTATAAGCATAGGGGAATGATCAGAGATCATAGGTACCTCATACTCCACTCTCAAGTGACCCCACTTCAACATCCATTCTGAGTTACCAAAAGCTCTGTCCAGCCTACTACAGATTCTCCTCCAACTGTTTATTAGACCAAGTATAATAACCACCCTTGTAATTCAGTTCATTAAGGAGAATATCATTCATACATCCTGCAAAATCTTTTATCTCATCATATTGAACTGGATTACCTCCTAGTCTATCCTTTTGGTACAACAATGCATTAACGTCACCACATACAATCCATGTGTATTGATAACCACAGCCACACCCTGCAAAGATTCCCAAAGGGTCTTTCTAATTTCACCAGTAATGTAACCATATATGATAGTGACCAAACATTTCATATCATCTGTAAGTCTTTTTACTTTGCAATGAATTAGTTAATCCTTCTCCATGAGATTTACCACTGAGAAGTAATTAGTGTCCAATAGAACCCAGTCTTCCATTAGAGGCAGCGTGATAAATCTATAAATGACCCCAGCCAGGTGTAATATTATTCAGTATATCAGTAGCTCTGTGCTTTTTAATCTGGTTTCTATCAATCCTACCAACTTTATCCTCTTTATTTGAAGCATTCTCCTGAGTTCCTTTTGTCTATGCTTCTTATTCACCCCCCCCCCCTCCCTAATATTCCATACTAACCATTTTATTTGGGATTAGCATGTCTACCCCTATCCCGAGGTTCTGAACTCTTAAAAGTTAAATGATCAATTACTTTGGCCTCTCACCTTATTTTTGCTAGGTACAGAGCCTCGCACAGGAAAGTTTTCTAGATCAAGAAGGGGACTCCTACAGTGCATCATCTGTCCTGTAACCTTAGAAGCTTCAACAATCACCTTAAGGTTAAGTAGTAGAGTTTGAACCTTAGGCGCTAATGTCTTCAGTAAATCAAGATCATTCGTATGTGAGGCCTCTCCAGTCAGCTTTGTCTCTGGTGGAGGTAGTTCTTTCCCTGTTCTCATCCACTTCTGAACTAATCTCTTTGCAGGCTGAAACCCTTCTCTCCTCTTATGCCTTTCCTGAGGAAGATCCTTCTTTTCTTCTGGAGGATATATATGACCAATGGCCTGACATTTCTCACAAAATAAGAGTCTCCAATCATAATTGCTTCCTGGTTGAATGCTCTACCATTTGGGTCTGGCAATTTCTTAGTGATATTCACCTTTATAAGCATTCTAGCATAAGAAACCCTTTTTCTTGGCAGTACATTCATCAGCATTCAACAGTGTGCTCACTGAACTAGCAATCCTACTTAATGAATTACACCCGCAGCAGTTCATGGGAAGTTTAGGGAATTTAACTTACAATGACACCTATGTTGGAAATTCCTTAGTAAAATCGAAAGTCGGGGTCCATTGCTTCAAAATAATAGGGTTCTAGTTTAAAGAATAGGGACCTGAATACATCACCTCCTGCATATCC
>JBDJHY010000116.1:6944993-6959278 GCA_039654485.1 Withania somnifera | reverse complement strand
AGCTTGTTATATATCCTTAGGGATATGAGTCCCTCCCTTCGTGGTTCCTACTATCTCTGGAACTTAGTTGATGTTAAGGAGGGCATTATACTAGTGGTTAGAGCTTAGTAGCTATCCCCTGAATTTTAGCTTGTGGCTTTAGAGCCAATCTAGACTGTTGATCATTCTGTATTGCGAGCAAGCATTAATGTTTTAAAAGGTAATTGGGTTTTGACAGATTGATAACCGAAAAGTGATTTCTTATCTATTATGTTTATATTTCCAATACTATGCTTATGATCAGTATGGAGCTATTTTCTCACAGCATTAGATCCTATTTTCTTTCCTTTACTATGATTTTTTTTATATTGCCCACGAGGCGACAATTGGGTTTTATTGAGATTTGGTATGCCTTCATGGCTAGACTTAAGATTTTCCACTGGGATATGATATAGAGCCCATTTTTGGCATTTTTACCTTCATAACTATGACAATAGTTGGCCTCTTTACGAGGATTTATACGTGGGATCAGATCCCTGAACGGACCTTCCGTCCTAGGTGGCCATGCCTGACACACTAGGTATATGCATAGCCTGGGGGAGAGGTGTGCAAGAGGAGCAGTAGTACGTTGGGAAGCCTTCTGTGGGTCCTTCCCACTGGGGTTACATACCCAGGAAAGTGCGTATGAGCACTATTACTTTTCAGCACCCCTTTGCATTGTATCTTCGCGCTTGGTTTTATTCTTCGGGCTCAAGTGGGGAGTCCTATTGGGTTTCTTATATGTTGGTATGCTTTGTTGTTAGCTAGGCTTATAGTGGTTACTTCACTTGCTTTACTTACAATAGTATTTCATTACTTGTCTAGTATTCTCTTTTATAGTGCTTCCTTGTGGTGGTTATGTTAGAGCTCTAGGCATGCTTCACATTTTTCATGACTTGTATGTGATTTAGGTGCACTTGTATGATACTTCCTTATGTGTTTATGATCTCACTTTACGATCTCACTTTACCTTGTTTATGCTTACTTATGCCCGACCGACCTATGGTGCCTTTTGGGTACCAGTTGTTTTTGGTAATCACGCTACACTTCTGCATCTTTTTGTGATGCGGATCCTGGTATGGGTCAACAGAGCGGATGCGATCGTGCGAGTTAGGTTGGAGTTGTTTTAGGAGACACGGTGAGCAGTCGGCGTTCATACTGACCGGTTTTCCTTCTATTATCAGAGCTGCCCTAGTTGGATTTTGGATAGCTGTTTTGTAGTTTTTCCCTGTTGTGGTTCATGTTTTGTATTATTTTGTATATAGATGCTCGACAACCACGACACCAGGTTTGGAGGTTTTACTTTCTGTTATTTATTTCTGTTCCTTCTTCTCTTTTTCTCCTTTCACTTTTCCTTCGACACTTAATACTGACATATCGTTTGATGCTCTGGGGTGAGGTTAGACTTGTCTACAGATAGGATGTAGACGCTCTAGCTACTTGATTTTCAGATCGTTACATACAACAACCATCAAGGACTGTATTGGGATGAAAATGATTTTTCTACTCTTAACCTAAGTTGGGCCTGTGATTGGAAAAAATTCTCATAGCTAGGGAACATTTCTTTAATTTAATGATGGCTAAGCTATGTGAATCAAGATTAATTAGGGGTCAAAGTGGATACTGAACACCTAGCGAACAAAGATTAAGAAGAGAATAAAAACTTTAAAGACATTTGAGGAGGTTGAACATCGGTCATAAATCCCATCAAGAATAACTCGTTGAATTATGTTCGACTACTAACCATGCATTGCGGTCCTCAAATATTTGACTGAACAAAACAACTTTTTAATCAGCCACAATTATCACGTATTTCCTACAAGATAAAGAAATGAGATCACTAATACCAAGAGCTGAATCTGGATCTCCTTTTGGAGAAGAATCAACGTTGAATTTCACCTAAAATGACAGGTTAGACATTATATATATATATGTCTAAAAGCCAAGAGAAAAGAAAAGGTAAGTAGAACAAGAATATGCATAAAGAATAGTACTATTGCCTACATCCGTGATGTTACTGTGACTGGTCTGCGATTTGTTAGAAAATAATTTGATAAAATAGTTTAACACATTTATGACCTTTATATTTATTTATAGTAGCAAATGTTGTTGTCATTATAGCACTGGCTCTCTATACAAACGAACGTTTATACCACAAATAACATTATACCTCTACACAGAATATATCTTAATCAAGAAACAAAGAGTATTGTCAATTTCTCTGAATTTTAGCATAACAAGCAAAAATTAATACTAATCATCAATCGTTCATGGCAGAATCAAGTTATGCAGCTATGGCTAATAATCCGATTGCTGTAATTGGGTC
This sequence comes from Withania somnifera, assembly GCA_039654485.1. Taxonomy (NCBI): domain Eukaryota; kingdom Viridiplantae; phylum Streptophyta; class Magnoliopsida; order Solanales; family Solanaceae; genus Withania; species Withania somnifera. The sequence goes on along the minus strand of JBDJHY010000116.1, from coordinate 6,956,934 downwards.
CCAATATTGCGCGCCAAACCAAGTTGACCTTGTTATATCCAGAAAGGTCAAGACAAACCGAGATGGAGAATTTGTTGTTTCAAATATGAATGGCGACGCCATGTTCCAAATTAGAGGCACAGCTCTTGGGTGGCACAATAAGAGAGTGATTCTTGATGTTGCAGGCAATCCCCTGGTCACTCTTAAAGAAAAGGTCTTCTATGATTGTTTTAATTTATTCCTATATGTACAGATATAGATATAGATATAGATATATAACCCCCAGCTCACCCTGTGGCTGTGTTGATCAAGTACTGGAATCCACAACACCTTCGGGTTGGAGGTGACGGATGCTTGTCATTCTAGCTACTCCCCCTTATCTATGGCCTAGTTCTATGCACCAACAGGATGAAAACCTTTCTTACATTAATTATATTGATAGTAAGAAAACTTTTTAGCATTGTAAGTTTGTATTGCTTAAAAACTCATTACAATACGTTAAAGTTGATAAACATTGATGGTTAAAGAAGTTTTGCACTGTCAGTAAATTTTGACTTGTAATACCAGATTAGTATCGTATTTTTCGTAAATAATTTACTTGTAATTACCTTATAAGTAGCAAGCATAACTATAGTATAGATTCTTTCACGAAACGATGATCGATTCATATTTTTGCTGTTAACTAATTTATGTTTAGATATTGAGTGAGCATCGGAGATGGAATGTATTTAGAGGAGGAAACACACAAGACAAAGACTTTTTATTTACTATAAAGACAACATCCATGTTTCAATGGAAGACCAAATTTGCCGTTTTCTTAGCAAATAACAATTCCAAGGAGAAGGATTGTGATTACTTGATTAAGGGAAGTTGGTCCCATGAATCATGTGTTATATATGTCGGAGATTCTTCAACCATAGTTGCTCGGGTAAGTTGTCATTTCAAATTTCAACAAAATTAAGATTAAAATTCACAAAGAAATAAGAAATATTTTGACTATCGTACCCATTTTAGTAAATGTAATCACTTGATAACTGCACCAGTGTTAGTACTTTAAAAGAAAAAAAAAAAAAAACATTCTCACAAAATTTCCTTTCTTGATTAAACGAACATTATACTTACACTATATTGTTAATTTATTGCAGATCCATAAGAAAATTACAGATAAAGATTTTATTGATTGGAAAAGACAATTTCAGGTGTCAGTGTATCCAAACGTTGATCAAGTCTTCATCGTCTCGCTAATAGTAATACTTGATGCTATCAATGCAGACTCAGATGCTGCAGCCGTAGGTGCCGCCGCTGGTCTTGGTGCCGCTGTCAGTGCTGGATTTTGAGGAGTCAAAATTGTTTAATTTTTTAAAAAGTAGGTTTGCCCTGAAATTGGTGTAGTTAAATTTGTACGAGGTGAATAACATGTGTGATAAAACTAACGCTGTTTTAAATTTATTTATCAGTGGATTGCCCTAGCTATGAGAAAGCTAATAAGAAGAATAAACGTGTATATAAAACAAGAGAGGGGTGTAACAAGATTCATATTCTCAAGGGAATGATTTCGGGATGCAGCGCGGAGGAAAATAATTGGACTTGGATTTTTTTTAGTCCGTTTTATCCATTTTAAACTCAATTATTTTATTTAGATTCTTTTATACCTATAAATATTTCATAAGCACGATATTTACAAAAAACTTTACCTAGAGAAAGCTAGGAGCTGTCGTGGAGGCCGAAGAAAATTGGTGTATCTTTTTTTCTTCTTCTTCATACTTATGCATTTTTATGTTTCTTCTTTAGATAATTTGTTGTGATTGTTCAATGTCTATATGGAGCTAAAACTTCTTGTTCTAGGATTATGATAGTTAGGAATATAATTGCTTAGTAGATGATTGGTTTAATTTGTAAAAATTATCATATTAGTTGTTTTAATATTCTTGAGCTTAATTATTGTTTTAATGCTTCACGAACATTAAAATAAATTTGTAATCCCAATGTGAAATAACCAAGGGAATAGAGGGATATGGTGAAGAATATAGGAGTAAGATTTTTTCTTTGGTAAAATAAAGACTAGATCAACGACTAGGTAAAGATATACCTAGAACGCTTAATTTGGTTACAAAGAAAAAATAAAGTTAATACATTTGAATTCGATTCTTACATCACTGCTCAATGATGTAGTTGTAAGGCTTATCTGAATAGATTATTACAGGATGATTATTACAAAAGCATATAATTAATCCCATAAATTAATAATTAAATAAATCAAGAAATTCACAAAAATTAATCACTAAATATGATTGCTAGCAAATTCGTAATTCTAGATCGATTCATGTATTGATTGTCTGAGAATTCGATCTTCACTTTGTTAATTATTCATTACTTAGTTTATTTTTAGTTTAGTTAATTCATAAATAAATCTTTAGATTTTACTGCTTAAATAAATAATCAAAATTAGTCTAATTTAGTAAATATTTAATCGAAAAGTTATTGTTGGTTCGATGCAACTCGCAATAACCATCTATATTATTTGTACGATAGTGTACACTTGCGTGTGCATGAAGGTAAAAGTTTGGACATTTATTGTAACACCTTGAAACTTGTGCTAGCAGTTGTTTAGTATAAACAAAGTATGTCCACGAAATTTCACTAAAATCTGGTACTTTCAAGTTTCCATGGACGGTTCACGGTCCTTAGAAGGCTTCCACTATTCGTGGAAGGCCCCATAAAATCATTCAGAGACTCAGTAAATCTTTTCCATCTCCACGAATGGTTCGACGAATCGTGAAAGGTTTTAATGAATCATCGAAGCAATCGTAGAACCGACCCATCTTTTCTAAGGTCCAGCTAAGTATTGACCCATCCCACGGATAGTTCTATGGTCTGTGTAAAGGGTTGATAACTCGTGAAAAGACTCGGTAAAATTGTTCCAGTGAGCCCAGGTCAAAGGCATGTTTTGACAGATCAGTCGATAGACCTTTGACCTGGTTCACGGATCGTTGATTGAGCCATAAAACCTAACCAGTTCCTATTTTAATCCGAATTTAACAAGGACTTTTTAGATATTTACCCCTCATTAAACCATTAATCCTATGTTGTTTTAGCCTTATTTAGAGTAAATATATATACCAGAAACCTTATTTTCTTCATTTATTATTCATAATAAAAAATTAAGAGCAGATTCTTCCAAGGCTTTCTGTAAGAACAAAGCGTAGGATTTTTATCAAGAGATCATTGTGCAGCCCTTTCTCCACAGATTTCTCCATTGATTTTCTCCAATTCAGGTGTATGTGAATTCAACAAGGTTTTCCTTTCAAACCTTGTGCCCAAATCCCCGAATTATTGTTCAAGTGTTGACTTTAGAGATTTTAGGGTAAAATCCCAATTTCTTATTCATGGTAGAACTTGAAGTATATATATTATTAATAATAATTGTCATTATTATACTTGTATATAATTGATAGTATAGCTTGGGGTGAATGGGTTCATGATGAAATATATGAAATTACATAAATTGCTAGATGGTTGGGTCAAGTGCATAAGTATAGTCCATAATGTGGAAATTAAACATCTTGTTCATAAATTGAGTGTCAGAATCAATTAACATCAAGGGTTAGGACATCAATTGTAGGGTTCAGACATGTAGCATGGTTTTGGTCAGTTTTTAAGAAAGTTAATACTGATAAATTGCTTAAAGCTTAAATATTGAGTTAGAGTCGGCTTCACTTGAAAGGATGATTGAATGGATCAAAAAAGGCAAGTTCACTCAATTAATATCAGTCTAAAGAAGTACGTAACAAAGTGCAGAGTCAGTGAATATATTCAGCAGTTTGACAACCCATTTGAGGCAAATTGAATATAAAGTTCAGCATATGTCAATCTTGAGAGTATTATTAACACTGAAAGGATTTGGATAGTCCAACCCTTATCCCATAACTTATGATTGCTAGACATAGGAAGTTCAGCATGGCCTAAAGAGTGCCTTATATCTTACTAGTTGGATCCACTAACGTTTAGCCAATGCCCTTTACCTTTGAAGGGCTTAGGAAAACCTACCAACATGGTGAATGTTGGACCCTACAACCTTATGCATGGGTGATTTTGGTAATAAAACCTCATAAAATTCAACTAAATGTCAGTTAAAGTATAACTAAGTGTCAGTCATGTGTCAGTGAGTCAGTATGCTCGGTAATTGGTCAGAAAGAAGAGTTAGTTGTAAAAGAAAAAGACTTTTAATAAATTACTATCCTATTGTAAATGTTTGCTTATCTAAGTCAGCAGGTGACAGTTGGAGTAAGTCTCATGTGTTCATGAAGTGAATAGCTAGTTTCCTTAATATTGTGATAACTTATTTTTAATAACCTCTCACATGCTAAGTATATTCAAATGTACTGATCATATATTTTCTTGCGCTCTATGTCTTTCACACATATAGGTTCAGCCAACCATCTAAATGTTTGCGGTTGACCCAAACTTACATTCCCAATGGATTAAAGTAAAGCAGGGAGTTCTCACTTCATTCAGGGACTAGTTGGTTCTGTTTCAACCGTAGGTATTAGTAAATAAATAAATAAAGTAAGTAGGTATATGCAATAAATTAATTAAGTCTTATTGCCAATGTTTTCCAATAGGCTGACAATATCTTTCTCTTATATTGATTTAGAGCTGAGACTCTAGTGATAATATTTATTTTCAGTTTTGGGCCAGCTAGGGGCATTGTCCTAGCTTATTTTCATTTCTCAGCTTATTAGTGGCTTCAGATATATATGGTGTCAGACTTAGATATTAAGCTTTCATATTTATTCTGACATCTCTTTGGTTGATGTGAGATTCACTATTTCTTATGATTTCAATTGATATGATAGTCCACTGAAATAGAGTGATAGAGTCAGGCATGGCTCAAATGGTTCATCTAAGGTTATTGATACGACTTAGTAGCTAAGGATGTCAGTCTCTCTCAGGAGATGACTCTGGGACATAAAAAACTTGGTATCAGAGCCTTAAATTCATAAAGTCCTAGGGTATGTCTAAAATCTAATGATAGGTAGAGTCTTAGTTATGTGTATGAATTGCAATATGCTTATCACTAAGAGGCTATTGAGCCTGTAGGAAATTTTTTCCTTTGTTTATGATCATTTTCATGATTTAGAGTTTAACTCTGGGTTTTTATTCTGACTTGTGCTTTAAGCATTTCAGTCATGCCTCCATGTATATAGCCCGCTTCCCAGGCTATAAACATGATAGGTAGAATCAGGCTCCACCGGCTATAGAGCCACAATAACAAAAAAACGTCACCAATGCAGAGTTCAGAAAAATTATGGACCTGATTGCACAGAATGTGTTTGTACAGGTTTAGAATCTAGCCCCTTCACCGGTAGTTTAGTCATTCTTGATGTAGGTGTTATGATGGCAAGGGAGTTCTAGAGGTTGCGTCCTCCAGAATATTTTGGTTCAAGGGTGGATGAGGACCCCGAGAACTTTGTAGAGGAGGTTAGGAGGATCTGTAAGTTGATGAAGATGTTAGAGGTAGAAAGGGTAGACTTAGCTTCTTATAGGCTGAAAGATGGTTAGGTCTTGGTATGGTCTATTAAAAAAGACAGAGGGGTAGGAGCACTTCCTTCTTTATGGGATGAGTTTGAGGAGGTGTTTATGCATAGGTTCTTCCCGAGGTAGAAGAGGAAAGAGAGGTTTACGGACTTTCTGAGTCTGGAGAAGGGCTTAATGACAGTGGCTGAGTATGGGATGCAGTTTATCAACCTCTTTAGGCATGCCCCTGAGATGGTTACAGACACGCAACCGCATGGATATGTCATGTAAAACATTTGTCCATATTTGATTCAAGCAGGGAGAGCAGTTATGTTGACTAGTGATATGGACATTGGCAGGTTAATGGTCCATCTTAAGTAGATTGAGAAGGATAAGGGTAGATTGAGGGAGAGAAATCAGCATAAGAGGGCCAAGACTAGGCAATTCGAGTTTAGTCAACCCAACTCAAGTTGGGTCTGAGGAAGCAACAAAAGACTTCTAGGGGACCAATCCCTTCTTTTAGTTTCCCTACTCAGAATTTTAGACAGTCTCAGAATCGTAAGCCGGTTCAGACAGTTTCTCATGGCAGTGTGATAGTAGGGCATATTTTTCCTCTTTGTGGAAAGTGTGGCAAGAATCATACGGATTAGTATCGTTTGGGTCAGGATAGTTATTTTGGATCTGGCCAGGCAGTTCATACTTTGAGGGATTTTTCTTTGAAGGGGTACTTTGGTTGTAGTAAGACAGGCCACTGGATTAGGGATTACCCTGTGGCTAAGTATAAAGGCGGAGGTGGTAGAGTTCAGACTACTATAGCAACAACACTAGCAGCCCGCCCAGTTTAGCAGGGAACTTCTAAAATAATACCAATTGTGGTCAACGCTAGAACCAGTTAAATGCTTTGGGTTCCAGACATGATCCGAAATAGTAGGATGATGTAGTGACAGGTATGTTGGATATGCATAGCTCTAGTGTTTATACATTGTTAGATCCCATATCCAACCTATCTTTTGCATCTCCTTTTTCTACTAGACAACTTGGTGTTGATCCTGAGGTTTTATCTGAGTCCTTTTCTATGTTAAATCCTATTGGAGACTCCATAGTAGTTGAAAGAGTCTATTGTAGTTTTCTAGGATCCATTTCGGTGATGGTAGTTCCAACTGATTGGCATGAGTTAGACATAATAGATATTGATGTCATTATGGGCATGGACTGGCTTATCCATGTCATGTTGTTATCAATTGTAGGACTAAGGTTGTCTATTTTTGGTTTCCTAATAAGCATGTCCTCAAGTGGGAGGGGAGTAGAATTGTTCCTAAGGGTAGGTTTCTTTCTTACCTCAAAGTTAGGAAGATGATAAGGGTTGCATCTACAGCCTAGTCCGAGTGCAGGACTCTAAGGATGAGACACTAGATATCCAATTTGTTCTAGTTGTCAGGGAGTTTGAAGATGTTTTTCCCAAGGCTCAAAGTTCCTCCTGACAAGGAGGTAGAATTTGGAATATATCTCAATCTAGGCACTCAGCCTATTTCCATTCTTCCATATAGGATGGAACCAACTAAACTTAGGGAGTTGAAAGATTAGTTATCAAACCTCTTAGACAAGGGGTTTATCCGTATTGTGTCTCCCTGTGGTTCCCCTATTTGTTCGTGCATCAAAAAGATGGTTCCCTCCGCATGTGCATAGATTACTACCAACTGTAAAAACTCATAATCAAAAACAAATATTTCATTCCTAGGATTGATTACTTATTCTATCAGTTACAGGATGCTAATCGTTTCTCCAAAATTAATCTCCATTTTGGTTGCCATCACCTTAATTTCATAAAGTCATATATTCAAAAGACAACCTTTTGAACCCATTATGGGCAGTATGATTTCGTGGTCATGTATTTCGATTTTACTAATGCTCCTTCATCTTTCATGGACCTCATGAATAGGATTTTCAAGAAATAGTTGTACATATTTTTTATCGTCTTTAGTTACAACATTCTGGTTTACTCCAGAAGCGAGGAGGACCATACAAACCATCTTAGACTTGCTCTTCAGGCCTTGTCAGATTTATGCTAACTTCTCAAAGTGTGAGTTTTGGATCAAGTCAGTTTCTTTTCTAGGTCATGTCAGTTAGCGAAGGTATTTGGGTAGATTCCTAAAAGATGATTCAGTCAGTAAATAGCATAAACCTACATTTCCATGAGATATCTATAGCTTTCTACATCTAGATGGATACTACCATAGATTTGTCCAGGGATTTTCTTCCATAGCCGCTTCCTTGACCCGTTTGACTCACAAAAAGATGAAACCTGAATGATCGGATGCATGTAAGAAAAGTTTTTCAGGAGTTGAAAACTAGGCTGACTTCAGCTCTAGTGTTTACCTTTCCTGATGATTTAGAGTGTTTTGTAATTTATTGTAATTTGGGTTGTATTTTGATGCGACATGGTGGGATGGTGTCTTATGCCTCTAGGAAACTTACGACCCATATATGAATTATCTCACTCATGATCTTGAGTTGACAACTTTGAGTTTTGCCTTTAAATTGGTGAGACATTACTTGCATAGGGTGCATATAGAAGTCTTCACCGATCATTAGAGACTACAACATGTGTTTGATCAAAAGGATTTGACCTTCGTCAGAGGAGGTGGCTTGAGTTTCTAAAGGATTACGACATGACAATTATGTATCATTCGGGCAAAGCAATATAGTGGTTGACGCCCTTAGTAGGTTGTCCTTGGGTAGTTTGTGTAACGCCATGAGGCTACCCTCTAGACGCTACACGGTGCTAAGGACCCATAAATGAGCCTCAAGCAAGACCTTGGTACATACACATGTTCATATACATAACATTTAGTGAAGCATTCTAACTAAGCAAGGAACTACTAAGATATCATAAGATAGAATGTCTAAAAAATATCATAATAGAGCCTCAAAATGGGAAAAAAATAAGGAAACTACTCAACTTGACTATATGTACGAAACCTCTAGTGATCTAGGGAGAGATACTGGACAAACCCCCAGTCCGTTCTAAACATAACTATAAAAGAAAAGAAAAGAAATGAAATAAATAAATAAAGAACAACTCTAGTCCCCAGCATGTGAAGACTCACCAACATGTTCAAGAAATATGCTCTACTAACCTCAAGGATGGAGAGGGAAACCTGTATCTACTTACATAATAACATTAAGCAAAAATTGCTCAGTATTAGCGAACATAGTGGTAAGCGAGTGTGTACATAAGACATGAAAAATAATGTAAAGTTGGAACAAAAATCAACGCAATGATCGAGATTACTAAAATAAGCTAAAAATACAAGTCTTGGTCAAAGTCTAAAGCATAAGTGCAAAACGTATTTATTTAGGACAAATCATAGGTTTTAGTGTTTTAAAACTTTATCATGAATATGAGAGTTTCTAATAACCAACATAAACTACAAATAAGCTATGTAGAGTCTAGTGATCTTGACCCACACTGAAAAGGGTTCAGTGATCTGACACAGCAAGGAATAAATATGTAATCTAAGCTAAGGATCGTGAACTAGTATAATCATAATGAACCTGAGCTAGAAACCCAATTTTGGACTAACTACAACCTCACTGATTTTCTAAGTAATTCCTCTCAGTGCTAAATAATCCTCCCAAAAATACATGTGCTCATATTCTTAAAATAATTCTTGAAAGAGACATATCTGGATGCTCGAAACTTAATCATAATTGAGCAGAAGCTCCTTAATTATTATCGTGCATGTCATGTTTGACTTCTAATAATTCTTGTGATGCATATACAACAAATTCATATAGGTTTTCATCTTTAGTTTAAGGATCTTCTTGGAATTAAAGCATGAAAATCCATATAAGTCTTGATTACTAAATTTGAGAATGTTATTATGTTACAATCATATGAAAATCACGCTAATAATCGTAAACGGGTTAAACTTGCATAATTTAAATCATGGAGACATTATAAGCATAATTCATGAACTCTGGTTTTAACCAAGATTAAAGAAATTCATGAACTCTTGTAATAAAGTGAAGTTTTGGGCATGAGAATAAAAGAAATTCTCACCTGAATAACCCTATACATTTTGGGAACAAATCCATAGAAGAACCTTGAGAATTATGGAGAATGTGAAACCTAGGTTGAACTTGTACACTTTTTCTTGAAAGAACTCTTCTTTTCTGCTTTTGTCTGAGAATTGCTAAGTATAGATAATAAAGGAATTAAGGATTTATAGTTATTTATATTAAAAACTTGCAACTTAAAATTACATGGTATGGGTGGTTAAAGAGTGTTAAATGTCCATAATACCTCGAAAAAAAGGATTAAAATAGGAGTTTTTAATTTTCCATGGTTCATACCACGAACTGTCATCCGGTTTTGTTATTTGTGAAATGACCTATGGAACCGTACTTTTGCTTGGAACACTAGATGGGTTCCACAGTTCCATTTCACGATTTTCTTCCAAGATGATGAATCATCAAAATGCTTCCACAATTAGTCATCTTGGATGATGAATTATCAAACCACTTCCACAATCCATCAAAACAAGAAAGTTTGACAATGCTTCATTAAACTTGTCATAACTTCCTACTCGAACTCAAAATTATGAGAGGTTTGTTAAGCTACAACTAGACACATAGACCTTCCTTTTCATAGGTTATAATTTACACAACTCTTTATAGATTAGTAGATATGTTTGCTTAAAATTGACTCATGCATGAAATGACATGATAACTAGGCCATTAGAAGGGCTTTGAATTTCACTTTGTGCTAGGATCCTCTTATGATCATGAATCATGTAAAATACTACTTACACACTTTGAAAAGGAATTTTATAACTTAGGATCAGGAAGGAATTCATAAATCCAAACTTAAACATGAACACAGAATGGTTTAAATTTTAGTTCAAAATTAGGGATTTTACATTATCTCTACCTTGAGATCATTCGCCCTCGAATGAAGGGTAAATATGGGATATGAGAAGAGCTAAGAGATGAGAGTAGACTTGACATTTAACTAGATATGAACATAATGTTAACTGATTTAACAAAACTATACGTGACCGTATGCCTCCAACATGAATGCATGGACTACGAGTTACTATAAGTTGAGATAGAGTATGGTAATGTTTGAGGACATGTATCAACTAATAAGGGTCGTATGAATACAAGGTATGGGTGAAAAGATCTAATATAACTTTAAAAGAATGGTAGAGTTGAGCCAAATCTGAGCATACTGTTATAACATGTACGGGGCTACGCTTGTAAATTGAGTTGTACAATCGTGAAGGGATTTATTAAGCTACGAAAGAGTGATTGAGGATGAGTTGAGATTGGAAGACACCGGCATGGATATTCTTAAGGCAGGAGATCATATACTCTAGTTTTTAAGGTGGACTTTATTACCTTGGTCACCTTTCCTATAAGAAGCTTAATGATACTCTGAGGGAAAAGATCAAGGACACGATCCACAGGGACACTTTAAAATATGGACTACTAAAATGATATTAGCACTTTAGCCATCTGGATTGGGCTCAAAAGACATTAAAAACTTTAACTTGAAACTGGTTTCTATAGCTGAGCTTATACCATGGTTGGAACTGAATCACCTAGGAGTAAGAACTCAGATGGAATACATATTACTTGACTGCATTAAATGAATCATATGGAATAGGCATGTCATGAAATTTAGGGGACTAAAACTAGCAGAAAATAAGGAAAATTTTTGAGTCTGTTTGTTTGATTTTTAGACTAATTTGTTGGGATGTACGGAACTGCATAATAGGGAACCTGATAATCCAAGGCAGGAAACAAGAATAAAACTACTATTCTTCAATTAATGCAACTGCTAACTTTAAAGCCTAACTATATTTCACCAACATGCTCTCATCATGAACCACTACACTTTACTAGATGCAACTCTAAATTCTCTTGAAGAAACCCTACTTAAACTTATAAGTAATACGTATAGCTACAAGACTTAGTTCATTCAATCCTAACCCCAAAGTATAAGGTGTCACCTGCAATTTAATCAGGATAGTATAAGCCATTAATACCATATTCTATATCCATAAGGACATTAATTCTTATCTCTCATATTTATTAATCTTTATCTCCAATAAAGGAGTTACTAATCATATAATGCAATCATTCATACACTTACCCACATAATATTCAAGCCTATAACTATGTTTTATCACTGGCTTCCTTGGAGATAATCTATCTTAGGATCTACCTAACACCAATGTAATCATCAACCTCGTCTACTGATTTGATACTAGAACACTTAACATCTTAGGTAGCCAAGGCACCCCAAAGATACTATTGACTTAGTATACACTGTCTTTCGTCTTAGTTTCTACTCAACTTCTTTCTCTACCATTTACCACTTTATAATGGGTCACTGAAAGGAAATACGACATGATCATATATAAACTATAGAAATTAC
>JBDJHY010000116.1:6921984-6944893 GCA_039654485.1 Withania somnifera | reverse complement strand
ATAAAATCTTCTCATGAGTCATTAATGAGAGATTAAAAGGAATGCTATCTCACTTGAACAAGCATGATTTGTGACTTGAAGAAGTACTGCTGAAAATATTTTAGTAGTTTAGGAAAATATTCTAGAAATAAGAAACAAAGGAAAACCTCCTAACTTAGTAATTAAGTTAGACATTATGAAATCTTGTGACAAATTATATTGGTTGTAGACAACTAAAGTGCTAGGGCAGATGGGGTTTGGAAAAAGCATTATACACATGATTTTTAGGCTCCTATGTAATAATTGGTTTTCTATCTTGTTAAATAGGCAACCTAAAGGTTTCTTTTATTCCAGCAGAGGGGTTAAGTAGGGTGACCCACTATCTCCCACACCCTTCATTCTATCAACAGAAGTTATATCTAAAGCTATGAGTACTTTACTGAAGCAAAGGTTTCAAAACATTTGGAATGGAAAAAGGGAGACTAAGAATTAATTACTTGGCCTTTGCAGATGATATGATAATTTTATGCAAAGCAGAGGTCCAAACTATATAAAAAGTGATGTAGACTTTGACTAAATATGAGAATATTTTAGATCATAAAGTGAATAAGGAAAATAGTCTTGTTTATTTGTATGAAATGGTAGTAGCAGGAGTAGTAATTACAGAAGAGGTTGCCCCAAGCATTTTAAGGAAAGACTTTCCTTATATGTGTCTTAGAGAGAAAATAGAAGGCTTACTACAAATATATCTGCATAGGGTAGGCACTAAGTTACAAGTATGGAAAGAAAAGTTATTATCCTATAAAGGTAAGGCCATCTGATAAAGCTTGTCTTACAAAATATTCCTATACACTATTTTTCTGTGCCAAACCCTCCCATAAATGTACTTAATCAGGTTCAATAGATAACAGACTAATTCTTTTGGTGTAGTTATGTTGGAAGTAAGGGCAGATAGTGGGCTAGTTGGACTAGTTTATGTTTCCTTATGAGAAATGTGGTCTTGGTTTTAGGTCTATGCATGATATAGCTAAATCTTTATTTTTTAAGATTTGATGGAATTTTAGAATGAAGCCTTACATATGGAGTACATTCTTGAGGAACAAGTATTGCAAGAAAGAGCAGCAAGAATTTGGTGGTATAGAAGACATGATATAATAGTTCTGGATATCGAAAAAGATTTTGGAAGCCACAGATCTAATTGATCATCAAATTTCATGGCAACCTATTATGGAAAACTCACAGGTATGCATGATAACTAGACTGGTTAGGAGATTTATATTCTATCACCCCTAAAGAGTTTGAGTGTGACCACCCAATTCAATATGTATATGAGTTGAGTGAGGATAGTTCTTGAAGGGTTGACAAAACTACTAAATTATTCCTATAAGATATTTCTCATCATATAATTTAGAATATCAAACATCTAAATGAAAAAGAAAAAAAAGATAAACCTTGGTGGATGCTAGACACAAGGGGTAAGTTCTAAATGAACTCATCTTGGGAGTAGTGAGATATAAAGCAAGTCCAAATAGGCTCCTTAGAGACAGAAGAGGAGGAATTCAGAATGTCATTCCCAGTATCATAGTTTGGGAATTGTGGAAAAGGAGGAATAACAGTAAGCATGAATAGGTTCACATATCTACTCACATAGTTAAATATAATGTTACAAGCACTTTGCATATGCTCCTCAGAGTCAAAAGACCTAATCTCATGTATCCCAATAAATAACCAGAAATCTTGAAGAGTATTCAGAATTACACACCAAAGGTTAAGGTTTCCAAAGTTCTATAGGAATTCCCCTATATAATGGGTTAAATATAGTACAGATGGAGCATCTAGAGGAAACTTTGGAAGAAGTTATTTTGCCTTCTATATAAAAGACAACCTAGGAGACACATTATATGCTAAAGTTGAAGAGGTTAAGGATACAAATAACAAGCACAAGCTGAAGTTAAGGCAATATTAGAAGATTACAGACACTGTGAGAAGGAAGCTTACACAAAAGTAATACTAATAAAGACCGACTCTTTACTATTAAAGCAAGGGGCCACAGTCGTTTGGAAACCCTCTATGAAGAATAACATCAGATATTCAAGATATTCAAGACATTTTGCGGAAAATGAAATTCAAGGCTCTACACATCATGAGAGAAGGTAACATGTTAGTAGATTATCTAGCTAGTCAATAAATTGACAAGGGAAATACAGAGGCAAATAATGTTCACCAGCTAGAAAAATATGAAACAAAGATAGTAATAAACATGGGTAAGATGCAAGTTCCATTCATCGGGATCAAACCCAAAAAGTCTTCATAGAGATAAACTATCACTTCCCGGAGCTCAACCCTTTGGCATGACAGGCATCCTTAGCCACTAAGTTGCCCTATCTTTCTTAAAAGAACCACTTGGACCATGCAAAACTCTAGTTACATCACTCAGCAGAAGAAATAATGAAATAAGCAACAGTGTACCTCACCCCAGTCAATAGATAAGTAAATAAAAATATGAAAACTCAATTTTCAACTCTAACTCACATCTGTCTGAAAGCCACTATACACTAAATATTTAATTGCTAGAACGATATCTCAAGCTAGCACAAAAAATGAAATAAAGGACAAATCTATGTCTCAACTCTAGAAAGTAAATAAAAATCCATATCCAATACTCGAACTAATGAGGACTCACCATTCTTCTAACCTTTACAAAATGTGAATCTAACCAACCACGAGCCTTCGGAAGGTTGGCAGGATCTGCATGAAGGTTACACTAATATAAAAAGTATGAGGTCAGCATGTGAAATGTACTGAGTATGTAAGAAGGTGAAATAGTCTACGACAATAAATAACTCATGGCTATGCAATGCATGAATATGTACAATATGCTCAACTTCAATACTCAACTTCAATAAAGCAAGGATTTTCAATTTAAACAATATTCGTCTAAAAGCTTCAACCTTTCAGAGTATAAATAAACTCAATAAATAATTAACAAATATAAATCATGTTCAACTTGGACTCTCAAATTTTAGTTCAAAAGCTTCCCTCTCAAAATTCGGATCCATTAGTCAATTTAACAATTTATAATAAAAACAGTTAAAAAGCTTTAAAATAAATAAACTCATCTAAATAGCTCATTTTCATTAGTATTTAAAAAAAGATAAAGACTCAGTTAAAAACACTCTTTCACTTTCTTCTCTTCAAAACTGTCATATTTTCACCATTCCCCTTCCCCAAGACTAGTGGAATTCAACTTCACGAAAAATCACTAATCAAGCTACCACTTTCATTCAATCATTACTTATCTTCAAATATTCAGTTTCACTTCTCTTTTGGAGTTTTTATAACTGATACACCTCAAAGAATATAGCTATAAAGTCCACACTATACCCTGTGAGTAGAACATCCCATTCCCCGCCACAGAAAGGAACATCTCTCTTTAGTGTATCCAACTCGATTACTAGGTACAACTGAGCGGTACCAAAATAATACCCTAGTTGGCTACACAAGTTTATGGGTATAAGGGCCTCTTCTCACCCTCGGTACTAACACTCCTCGGATAAAAATATAATTATTGTCATTTAAATTTTTACTTTCAATCTTCTCGACTAATAGCCCTTCCGAACTCTTTCGATTACAACTCTCAATTTAGCCAAATTTAGACAAACTTAGTCAAATTAAATCTTCATTAACTTCACATCTTTCATCTATTAAGTTAAGAAAAACATCAATACTTCTTTTCAATTGGGCTTAATTAACCAAATTGTTCAATATAAACATGCTTCATAAATGGGTTTAAAACCATATAAAAATCATCAATCTTGACACTTTTAATAATCACCTCAAGTTTTAAAATAAACTTTGAAAGAGATATTAAATTCATGCTTCAAGAATTCTTTCATGATTTCATTTCAACTTTCAAAAGTACGCTAACTCATAAGTCAACAATTATGATACTTCCATTCTCAGGTTTCAAGAATAAGCTCCAATTCATTACATAATTTATACTTTCAAAGCTTCACTTCAATTAGGATTAACCAAAAATAGTCAATTTAGACATGCTTCACATTCATATTCAAAACCATGTAAAAAGTTAAGTAATTATGATACTTCAATGCTCAATTTAAGTTTTAAAGATATCTTGAAAATAATGCTCAATTCATATTTCAAAGCTGCTTTCTTTCTTCTACTTCGATTTTGAAAGCATGCTAACTCATGAGGACTTCTATATTTACATGCTAACTCATGAGGACTTCTATAATTAAATAATATCATGAAAACTTCATAATTATAAATCAAAAACATCAAGCAAATCATTAGTTCAGGGAATTATAGTTTATAGAATTTAATAAGAACCCTAGCATATTTCTACATCTTTAAAACCTTATTTAGGAAATGATTTTGGGGCACAAGGGTGAAGGGAGTCCTTGTTGAAAGACCATATACCTAAATTGAAGCACTTTGATGGAGAAAACTTGATGAACTTATTGCTACAAGATGAACTTCTATGGAGAATCCTACCCTTGTCTCTTGAGACAATTTGAGAGAAAATCTTGCTTTCATTTGATTAAGTGTAGAATGAATTGAAATAAGTATTTGGTTTTAAATATCTTGTATTTTTAAGTACAAGATATCATGGGTCTAATTATTTTAAGAGGTGGAAAGTTACGAAAACACTCCAGGAAAAAGGGATTAGAAAAAGGGATCATGAGGTATAAGGGCACGTCGCCCAGGGCCTTGGGGCACTAAAGGGGCACGTCCCGCCCAGTAATGGGCACTATAAGGCCTCCTCGTGCCCTTTTATTGGTGCTTCAGGGCCGTATTGCACATTGGTAAAGTTGTCACTGTAATGCAGACCTTAGTAAATTGCCAACGAATTTTATTCTAAACTCGAAATGACACGCGATTTGTTGCATTGGAAACTAGACTCAAATGAATTTTTGTGGATGGGTCATAGGTCATCTAAATCTCTATAGATTATGAGATATGATCATTTAAAGTTGACACATGCATAAGATGTTATGAAAACTAAGAAGGTAGAAAAGCTTTGAACTTATCCTTGCACTAGGAGTTCCTTATGACCTTGAACCATGTCAAATACTTCTCCCACACTTTAGAAATGATTCTATCACCTAGGAGCAAATGGGAATTTATAGGATCGGGACTTAAGAACGAACAAAGAACAATTCAAATTCTACTCAGATTTTATAGTGTTACATAAACCAAACTAGTAATATAGAGTACCCACATAAGATATATTTACATTGCATATCTATACATAAATACAGTAAGTTCTAGCTTATTGTGTAGCCAACAAAACATACAACTAACAAAAAAGGAGGATATGGGTCACATGCAACTTGAAGATCAAGAATTATTGGCAAACCTTATGCGAAGGAGATCTGAAGCAACCTATTTTTCTTCCTTACAACTTCAACTGAGGAAATCACAAGTGTTAGAAATAGAAGAAATGAAAGTCGTATCACAAAGAAAAATAATTGATTTACTAGAATGAAGCCAATATTCCTTGATCTTTTCCTCACATGAAAAGGTCAAGATTGGATAAGAAACAACTCAAAACAGATGTAAAGAGAGATTTCTCTTACCTTTTGCAACTGTTAAATCAAAGATCTTCACAACCTTGAGCATCATGTTTATCACCCAGAGAAGAAGGAATCGAAGAGTAAGGTTAGGGGTAGCAGCTACCAGCCACATTGGATTTTTATCAGGAATAGGCCTTTGCCCGATAGATTTTTTGTTGAGTATTCTTGTATCATCACATTAAAACTAAGGATTATATTCACAAATGCTTATCCTTCTTTAATTCAAAAAAGATTAAGAAATAAAAATATTTTATATTTTATTAAAACTTTTTTTTTATTATCTAAATGAAAATCAGTGTGAGTTATAATATTTAAGAAAAAAAGGATATTTAAAGAAAAAAATAAAAATATATTTATTAAAAAAAGATATTTTTGATCCAATAGAAATAATAAGGGTATTTTGGACCAAATTTTTAATAGTAGGAGTAATTTTGCCCCAATCTATTAACAAAATAAAGATATTAAATCAAATTATTAACAAAAAAGATATTTTTGAATTAGATTATTAATAAGTGATATTTTTTATCCTTTTCCGTCAGAAGTAAATTGAGATGGAGATTTTTTTTTCATTTTGGTGTATTTACGAGTTTGACCCGGAACCAAAAAGGGAGAAGAAAAGAAGATGAGGGTATAGGGCGGGCAAGGGGACCATTCCAGCAAGGAAGAAATTAGGCGCGGCGCGTGTGTACAAATAGGCACAGTTCGCGTGAGTTTTATTCTAAGAAAAGAAAGACCTTTTCCTTTTCCAGAGCGAAGAAGCTGATGATAATTGTGAAGGAAAACAAGATGAAATTCCCGGAAAGAGAAAAGGAAAAACCAAACACCCACACCGTAATACACCAACAAACCAAACCATAATTCCCTAGTTTTTCTCGTAGAAAATAACCTAATAGTTATAGTATATACATCTCTTTTCCCCCCACAAACTCACTAGCAAAACAGAATCCAACAACCATTAAGATTAATTAAAACCTTTAAGATTAATTAAACCTTTTGAAAAGATGATTTCATCATTAGGTGCAGCTTCTTCTTCTTCTTCCTCTTCATCTTCTTCAGCTGCAGTTCGTGTTGAAAAGGCAACTAGCGAGTTCTTGATCGGTCCTGATTGGACTATGAATATTGATATTTGTGATACCATCAATTCCAATCAATGGTACTAAATCTTTTTACATGTTACCAAAAACCCCTTTACTTTTTCTTTCTTGTTTTATGGTACAACGGTGAAAGTTGACTTTTGGTTTTTTTATATGGGTTTTGCATATTTATGTGTTTCTTGTAAGCTTAATTCATATAGGCTTTTTTGTTTTTGTGTTCTCTTCATGATTATTTTTTTTTTAAGTTAATGGAAAAAAAGTTTTTTCTTTTCTTTGTTTTGTGTGTTCTGTTAAGTTGGTGAGAAAAAAGGTTCTTTTTGTTTTTTGAAGTCAGTCTTATTTTGGCTTATAGATTATTGTGGGTTTGCATTTCAGTATCTATTGATGGTTAATTATGTGTTCGGTTTCTTTAAAGCCAATTGAATTTAGGGTTCTTTTTATCTTGCGATTTTTTTTCTAAATTCTGATAGTTTGAAGTCTTATTTGGACTATCAGTCTAGAAGTGAACTTTATTTTGATTTTCACTGTGTTCTATTAGCCTTTTGAGAGCTTTTGAATGTGTAGGAGCAAAGTCAGACCTTTCTATTAAAACACTTTTCGGTTCACAACTTGTTGAATTATCCAGCTATACCTGTGTATACAATTTATAGCAACCATAACTGGATTTTCACTTGTATCGAAGAATTCCCAGGGAAGCTAGTTCTTAATTGTTTCTTATTCTCTTTTACATTTTTCTCGGATTTGAGTTGTTATCTAAGAAGGTGAAAGTTACTTTATGGTTGTCAAAGATTCACCGGTGGGAGATTAAATTGTTTTCGACTATATTCTACTACTCGACTCATTCCCACTTCATGGGTGCTGAAATATATTTCAAGGGAAATAGGATTCTCGATAATTAGTTCTTTGAACATCAAACTTATCCTCCACACGGATATACAAGCCTGTAACCAGAGTTAGAGGACTCTGACGAACACGGCAACATGATTTTTTGTATTATCATCCTAGTTTCATTTACTTTGCTCCATTCTTTATTGCTTGAAGTTTGAAGTTGAAGTAAACAATTTAAGGTTTGATTTAATTCTCCTTACTCTGTACAGGTTAGCAAAAGACGTTGTCAAAGCTGTGAAGAAGAGGTTGCAGCACAAGAACCCCAAAGTTCAGCTACTTTCTTTAACTGTACGTCTATTGGAACCTCTCCTTTATTTATATAATTTACAGTCAGTTAAATTTCATTAGCCATTGTCGCCAGAGGCTTATTTGAGGTACACTTAAGCCTTGAAGCTCTGGGTATGCGCACTATACTTAGGTTGCGCCTCAGTGTAGGCAAGGTACTATGGCGTTTGCCTCATTGCCCGCAAGTTCTATTTGAACACAGCACTACTAAACAGCAAGTATTATATATATATATATATATATATATATTCACACACACATACATATATTAATCGTTAAGAAAATTATTATGAATGAAGTTGTTAGTTTTCCTTGTATTACATATATATTTTTATTTTTTTCTTCATTGCACCATTTTAAATGAAGCGCACATTTATATTGCACTTGTAGTCCCAATTGACCTGGAGCGTTTCCCAATGCCTTATGCTTTTGATAACATTGAGGGTCATATTATTAACTAAAATAGAACCAAGGAGAATAGTATTAATATCCAATCTCTTTTTTAGTCGGTCAAGCTGCGCAACATTTTGATGGTTCTAATGATTATTCTTCTTGCCCTTCTGCATAAAGCTTCTGGAGACAATGGTGAAGAATTGTGGTGATAATGTGCACTTTCAAATTGCTGAAAGAAGCATATTGCAAGACATGGTCAAAATTGTAAAGAAGAAGGCAAGTTTCTGTCAAATACTCTAGTTCTTTCTGGTTAGATGGACGAATCATCTTAGGTTTAATTTGCATGTGATAATATATGGAAGATTTTCTTGTTATACTTTAATGATTGCATTTTTGTGATGGAACTGGAATTGTTACCAGTATATACCTGTTTAAACTAGAAATGTGCATTGTGCTACTTTGGGACCACTTTTGAAGATTATTTGCTTTTTTGGTCATTGTGACTTGTGTTAACCTCAGTTTTGAGTGTGCACTTGACCTGTTTGTTCAAGAATTTCTCTGCCACTGTTTTGATGGTTTTGCAGACTGATATGCATGTGAGAGATAAAGTGCTAGTACTGCTGGAGTCTTGGCAAGAGGCATTTGGTGGCCCTGGAGGGAAGTATCCCCAGTACTATTGGGCTTACGAAGAATTAAGGGTTAGTAACTGAATATGAAGTTTTAGTTCAAAATCATCTTTTATGAGTTATAGGTTTGTGATTTCATTGAGATACTTGTAATGACATTGATTTGTTGGCTTGAAATATTACCTTTGAGATAGATAATCTGTTTCTCCAATGATCAGTTGAGAAAAGGATTTATGCAGTTCATTTCTGTATTTTGATATCTTTAATGGAATTGTTCAGATGTTTTCGTTTTGGTTCTTTTGTTTGTTTGTTTTTCTTTCCTCTGTGATGGGTGGGTTTTGACTTTCCTTCAAAAGAAAACCTTTGTCTAAGGAGTGGAATGCCATGCTTAAACATTTATGGGGAAGTTCTCTTATCTAGCAACCGTCTTGATGTCATGATCATGGCAGCGTGCTGGCGTTGAATTTCCAAAGCGTTCATTTGATACAGCTCCAATCTTTACTCCTCCCGTTACTCATCCTGCACCAAGACAACCTCAACCTGGTTATGGAATGCCAAACAATTCCTCAACAAGACTTGATGAGGCAATGGCAGCAGAGGTGGGGAGCTTAAAGTAAGTTAATTGGGTCCTTGCAAACCTATTGACAGTATGTTGTTGCACTATGGCGGTTTATATATTGTGATTCACACTATCATACCTTTTGTAAATTAACTTTTTACATTGCAGCTTGTCCAACATAAATTCTATGAAGGATGTTTCTGATCTGTTGGCTGATATGCTACTAGCTGTGACCCCAGGCGATCGTTTGGTATGTAACTACTATACTCTTCCTTCATGCACTTCATTAATGAAAGTTCTTTAACCCATTGCTATGTTTTCTCTGTCTAGGCTGTTAAAGGCGAAGTTATAGTTGATCTTGTTGACCAGTGTCGCTCTAACCAGAAGAAGTTGATGCAAATGTTAACAAGAACGGGGTAATTCTGTCTTTTTTTTCTTATGGTGTTCTTGGGAAAAATGGTGATGCAAATGTTAACTAGACTGGTGCTATTTTCCTTCATTTTTTTCAGTATTTTCTTCTGTTAAAATTTGTCCTGATTTGTCTTAGGGATGAAGAACTTCTGGCCCACGGTCTTGAATTGAATGATAACCTCCAAACTGTACTGTCTAAACATGATGCATTAGCTTCTGGTTCTCCACTCCCAACTCAAGTCCCAAACAATAACCTCTCAGGAAGAGAAATACATGATCCAAGCGCCAAACCTGCTGAAGTTAAACCACCTAGTTCGACAGCAGATGTCAAACCTTCTGCACCAGTTCTTGCAGCAACTGCAGGTCAAATTGATGAAGAGGAAGATGAGGAAGATGACTTTGCCCTGTTAGCTCGAAGGTAAATATGGAGATGCTTGCTTTTAATCCCAACTTAAGCTCCACATTGCATGCATATAGAGCCATGACAATACGACAGTAAGATGTCAAGATTAGCTTGTTATCACACTTCCATCTGAGGAAAATTTCAAACTACTTGTCAATACTCACTGTTAGAGTACTTTTTAATTGTCATGTTGATTCTCCCAAAGGTTCATCTGGATGAAGAGAGGACAGATAAGGGGATGGGTAGTCCTTGGTAGAAAGATTAATGAATTCCATTTGGATTTGGTAGAAGTTATTGAAAATCAGAAGTAGTTCTTTTTGAGGTTTTATGGTGGTTTTATGGCTGTAGTTTGTCCTCTCTAATGACATTCATGCTTGTGCTGATGCAGACATTCAAAAACAAGTCCAGCAGTCCAAATAAGTGAAGGAATGCTGTCTGCCAATACTAGCAATTCTATGGGAGAACCATTGGATCCTGTCGCAAGTGATGCATTAATTCTTCGTGATCCACCTGCAACTGCTACACCCACCAAAGAACAAGACATCATTGACCTCTTAAGCCTCACCTTGTCATCAAGTGTATATCCTGAAACACCGCAAAATTCTGCTTCAGCCACTCAAAACACGCATCAGGAGCCTCTTGCCTCGACCACACAAGGAAATCCATATGCATCTCAAGCTTATCTTGGGTATCAAGATCAGAGCTTTAACAGTTATGTAGCTCCTTGGGCTCAGCCCCAACCCCAGCGTCAGTTACCTCCTCAGTTTCATCCTCAATATCAACACCAAGGCCAACCTCAGTTTCATCCTCAATTTCAACACCCAACCCAAGCCCAGTTCCAGTTTCAGCCCCAAACTCAGCCTCAGCATCACCCACAACAACCACGTCAATCACAACTTCATCATCAATCCCAACCCCATCCATCCACCCAGCCTCAGTTGCAGCAACCCCAAGAATCTTCATTACAATCTCAGCATACATCACAACAGCTTCGACAATCGCCTTTGCAACCTGAACTGAACCAACAACCTAGAACTCCGCTAGAACTTCATCCTCGATCTCAACAGTTACCACCACACGCTCAGACTCAATTCCTGCAGTACTCTGCTTATCCACCTCCTCCTTGGGCAGCAGCTCCTGGATATCTTAGCAATCCAAGTCCTAAATCTAGACCAACCTACATGTACTCATCTCCACAAGCAACCACAAATACATCTGCACCTTTGCAAGGTTCTAGACCAATGCATAATGTTAACTCCTTTCCCACTATGGGAAGCAATGGTTTATCTATTAATGGTGACACTCAAGTTCATCCCAACCCCAAGACGACAACAACTCCAGCTTTTGGGCAAAAAACCTTCATTCCATCTTATAGGTTGTTTGAGGATCTTGATGTTTTCGGCAACGGGGATCAACGACATAACTCATCTTCTAGTTTATCAGGAACTAACAGCCAAAGTATGGTTGGTGGACGAAAATGAGAAGTATTTGTGGCAATCTTCGATACCATGCTGTCAATATGATGTACATGTTGGACCTTCCCCCGTCCCTTCTATCCTCACTGGTTTTTGGGAGTTCGCTGGCAGAATAGTGTTATAAGATTGATTTAATTCTGGCCGATGGCTATTACATCATCTGTTTGTATGTTATGCCACAGCTAAATAATCTCTTTAAGAGTGATGAGGTTTGAAATTTGTTACTAAAGTTACCGTGGAGTTGATTTGTTTTCCCTCCCTCACTTCGTTATGGGATTAGGTTTATGTCTCTATACTTGCAGCGAGTCACTTGCATGACATCTTTAAAAATTGGAAGTGTATCCTTAAGGTGATAATTGCCATTTGTTCCAAGATTACTCTTCCGCAAAGTAAGGATTTGATTCTCTTCGAATCTTTATGCTGATGAATCTGCAAGTTCATTTCTAACTTTATAAATGCCTAGTTAGCCTATTGGATTTAGTTTAGAATTAAATCACTTTTGGTTGAGTTGGTGAATATTGGAGAGAGGTGATAACGGGTTGGGGTTGGTTTTTGTTAGTAGGTAGGGGATCTTGTTTGTAGTGTCTCACTTTTAGGGTTTTTGGGAGGTTTTTTGCTTCTTGTAGTTTGAGTGTATTATATTTGGTAATCGGCTTGCATATATTGGTGTTTGTTGTTTTTAACTTTGTGTTATTACTTTTCATTATATTGTATTATTTTTAGATTGTATTGTTTTGAGCCAAGAATATTTCAGAAACAACTCATCTATCTGACTCTTAGATAGTGGCATGGACTGTATACATTCTATCCTTCTAAAATATGTACTGTGTATGTTGTTGGTCAGAGTTGGTGAAAAAATCATGTAGCATCTTCATAATGGAGCCAAAGAAATCAACTTGTTAGCAAAATGGATTTTTGAAATTTCATAGGAAATTAAAGGATCTACTCAGGGAGTTGGTGCTTCAAAAGGTTCAGGGCAAGTTTTACATCTCAATACTATGTTGTAGACCGGTTTGAACTATGAGAATTGGTATTATCCTTGGGCAAGTTACATAATGTAACTTATATATAGAGAAAATAAAGTAAAAATAGCTCAGCTTGAAAAATTACATTTCATAACAATCTTTTTTAGTGGCTATGCGTTGTATTCAGTGTATCTAGGTATCAATTAGAAAAAAAAGTTCACCTGCTGTATCAACTGTATGTAGGTATGAAATTCCAAATACAAATACAATCAAAACAATAATTTTGTTTGTATCAACAATATCTAGGTGTGAAATTCTAAATATAAATACAATCAAAATAATAATTTTTTTTTATTTTCACCTTTGTTTTTCTATCTGATTTATTACACTGTATTTGTATCAACGAATACATGTGTATTCATGAATATAATTTTTTTTTATTTCACTCCTTTTTTCTCCTTCTTTGTATTTTATATTTTCACTTCTCTCTCTCGATTTGGATCAAGAAATATAATTTGTGTTTTATAAAATTGCATAAAAATAAAACACAATTGCATGAAACTAGTTTTATGAATCCTATATAAAATGTAAATATATATACAAAATACATATTGATACAACATTGGTGATACAAATTTAGCAGATGTATGAAAAATAATTTAACAAAATACAGTCTACAAATACAAATATAAAATACAAAATATCCTCATCCCTTAATCCCCATTTTTTTCGACAAACTCATCACTAGATTCCATCCAAACCAGTCAACTACAATTTTAACATGTGCTATGATGCAATTACTCCAACAACATATAATTTTTCAATCCTTTGTATTGCAGATATTAGGTTCTTGTTCCATTGCCTACTGATCCCAAGAATTTAGAATTGAAGCTCTGGCAGGAGCTTCAAATTTTGGTGAATCGGAGCAGCTGTGAAACACCAAAACAGCCCCAAAATTCCAAAACTTTTCTTTTCCTTTCTTTATTCCCACAACTCTATAACATACTTATTTTAATCAGTGAAAAATATTTACGTCATCTCAGATATACTTAATGTAAAAAAAAATTCATCACTACTAAGTAGGTACTGTGGTGTATATATACATAATATTAAGAAGTAGTTAAAACAGTGACATTTATCTTTGTGAGTTTGGAGGTGAGTAACAAATACTTGTTCGCTAGAATTGGTGTCAGAGTTTGGAGGTAGGTGACAATTGGATTGTGGCAGTTGTTTTGGGTTTGATTTCCATCGACAGCGCATCGTTGCGGTGATAGTGGTGAGACGAGGAGGAGATGAGAAAGGGAGATGAACTGTGATTGGGGGTGTTTGAACGAGGATTTTTCAAAGTGTGGCTATTATTAGGCTATAAGAGGTAATTTTAGCAAATATGAGCTTTGAATTGTCTATTAAGCCTCAAGTTTGTTAATTTTTGTACCTTATTATCCTTCCTTTACCTTTTGGGTTATAAATGTCCATCATCGTAATTTTTCAACTTAAAAATATTTTTGATATTAACATTTTGGCCAAAATCTTCCCTTATTTATAATGGTATTCTTAAAATAATTACTTATTTATTTAATATGCAATTTAATCTGACTGGATCAAATTTAAATTTTTCACAAATAAATCAATAAATAAAACAAAAAGGTAACATCTACTCTTATATTATCAAAAATAAGTTATGTTTATCCTTAATTATACTTTTTTGATACACACACACACATTATCCTTGACACCCAACTTTTAGCAATATTTATCCTCTTTTGTATGTCCCCACCAATAATTACTTCTTTATTTTTTTGATGGAACTCATCGGAAGCCCTCTAAAGTCGGCACGACTTTGCACTTAGAAACCTTAAGTAAGTCTTGTACATTTTGAACACGTAAAGTAAGGTTGGACTGGGGTACTTTTTGCTGACTTAATAATTATTTGATTTTCACCTAAAGTAAGGTTGTTCTTTTTATCTCCATCTTCTTCTTTATTCTTTTTCTCTTTCTTTTTCATTTAATTCTATCATCAAAAAATCTTCCATCATTAGTTTTTTCACCAGAAAAATACTTTATTTTTTCCAACAAACATTTCATGTTTTTATGAGCAACAGGTAGAAGGAGGACTTGAAAGGAAAAAAATTGCAAAGCTTAAATGGGTGCTTGAACTCTTGAGGCCACTAATTTGAGACATTACTAAACTTAACTCTGACCTCAATTTCAACTTGGGAAAGGTCACGTAACGCCTTGAGCTTACCCGTTGGGCACGTTACGATATCCTTAACCACTAGGTAGCCTCGGATGAACCCTTTGGTCATGCATAGCTCTACTCACTCACACTCTGCGGAAACAATCTAAATAACAATATAAAGTAGTGGGAATATCACATGAATGAAAGACAAATACTGTAATAAAACGTGAAAACTGCAAGTCTCAACTTTACTTAATACTCAACTTTGAAAGCCACTACAAGCTAGATTTCGACTGTTTCAACAAGAATCCTAGCTAGTATCAAAATAGAATAAAATAACTCTAAAGTATCAATCTAAATAAAGAATAAATAAACTTCATATCTCAACCCTCGAATAAATAAGGACTCACCAAATCTTAAACTTCTGAGAAATGCAAATCCAATCAACCTCGAATGTCCGAATAGCTAGCAGGATCTGCATGATGTGAAACACACAACACAAAGTATATGGTCAATACATGAAATGTACTAAATATATGGGAGGAAACAATACAACCTATAAAATATCATCATAAAATGGCCACGCAATGCATGAACAAGTTATCAACCTCAACATCAATAAAGAGATTATATGCTGTTGGACCAAGGGTGGTTCACAAGATTGTCCTCTTACGTTTTGATTGATGACTAAAACATTAAGTTAAAGATTTGATGTTAACGAAGCTCTTACAAACTCATGTATATGTTCGTGAAAGTTATCCTAAACTAAGAAAGTACTTCGGGAAATTATAGACACATTTTGAGGCATTCCGACTACTCTAAATTCAGTATTTGTGAAGAAATAGAAGGGGCTTGGTTGACCAACAACAGTTTTTAGTCGACCAATAGATACCCTTTAGTAAACCAACACTAGGTGTTTAGTCAACTATGATTATTCCAGTAAGGTATTGGAAAATGATTTTAGTCGACCAATATGAAGCCAAGATCAACATATTAATTTATTAAGTGAAGAATTTGATCTACAACACTTGGGGACTGATTTGTACTTTCAAAGAAATATTTTGGTGACACTTTAGTCGATCAACATGTCAACATTAGTAGAGTAAAGTGCAGACTCAAGTAAGCTACTAGAATAGAATTTAGTTAACCAAAATACAATGCCTGGTCGACTAAAATGAGGTGTTAGTAGACCAAAGAAGGATATTGGTCGACCAATCGTGTGTCAGAAGCATTTATACAACATTTAATGAGCCATAATGGCTAGAATTGAATGCTAACAGCTCTATTAAATGAGATCTCTATAAATACACCTGAAGAATGAGAATTATAGTACTTCTTGAACACATACAACGCTCCATTACACCATTCTCTAAAAATCAAAGTCTTCATCTCTTATTTACCAAAAAGTACAAAGTTCTTGAACTTACATTTCATCATTTCAAATCTTTGTACATTTGTTTTCTGAGTTGTAATACTTTATAGAGAGTTGTAAAAGAGTTGAGAAACATTGAGATAGTTTCTAACTCTTAATTTTAAAGGTTGTTCTTGAGTCAAAATTCAAGAAATTGTAAAAGTTCTCACTTGGCTTTGAAAGTGATTGTATTTTGTTTTG
The DNA here is from genome assembly GCA_039654485.1 of Withania somnifera. NCBI lineage: Eukaryota > Viridiplantae > Streptophyta > Magnoliopsida > Solanales > Solanaceae > Withania > Withania somnifera. Next base: position 6,928,427 of record JBDJHY010000116.1, on the reverse strand, counting down.
TTGATATGGAAAGCCTAAGTTGCAATTACTTAGGTAGTGGATGTAGGCAAGTGTTGGCTGAACCAAGCTAAACTCCTTGTGTTCTTTGTTGCTTTTTCATTGCCTTCTTCCATTTTGCAAAAAAAAAAAAAATTGATCAAAAAGCTTAACACACTATTCAACCCCCCTTCTAGTGTGATTGATCCGCTCAATAGTAGGTGCATCATGATTCGAGGAATCAGGTTGTGACATGAATATATAATATTGAGATAAAGTGGGAGGGGCTTTCCACCTCTACCCCACATGTAAACGAGGGATGGAGGCAACTTACACCCTAAAATGAAGTGGCATGAACATTCCATATGACTATTAATTAGCCATTAACATCAGTCCAACTTGTTACATGTGTATATAATTGGACATTATATATATATATTCCATGCACCTTCCTTACGTGAGTAAAAGAGAGAAAAAAATATTAATTAGCTACATTAAGTTATTCAAGTCCGGGTTCTAGCGGGACACTATTTGAAGATTTTCCATAGACGAGTTTAGCTTAGGGGAAATATTTTTGGAGACTTGCATCGAACACCAGGTTGGCTATAAGTTACCCATCTTAATATTGGCATACAATTAATATAACTGAATTATTTATCTTCCCCTGGGTTGGGTTTCTTAGGTTGGCACCTTGACACTTGTCCGTTATTCTTCTACACACTCCTTTTCCTGTTCTATTTGCTTCTAAATGATGTGATATCATTTACCTAGCCATGGTCTGACGGTGGCCTTGGGTATGACTCTGGAAGTGTAGAATGTGTTCACATGGGTTTGTTTTGGGGTTTCCCTCTTAGGTTTGGGCTGATTTGTGCTGATTAGATGTGATATATATATAGATTGAGCCTATGCAGGGTTAGTAGAGTATATCTAGAGCTATTTAATTGTGTATTTATGTAGTACACATGCTAAAGGATTTATACTATGTCTTTTCAATACCATTTGGGGCCGAGGGCCCAGTGTCACTATTTTTTGTGAAATTATGGCCCTGGGGCCCCATTTTTTTTTATTATTGATAGCTAAACTGGTATAAAAGTAGTTACTATAATGCCTTTTTATAATTAATGCTACATAAGGGATTTTACTACTTATTTTAGATTTGGTCGGTGATTTGGCACACAATACTTTTATATTTCTTCGGTTTTAGCCCATTCTTTACACCTAGCATCAGGTACTGACACCTTGCTAGCACTTGGACTTTTGGATTGGGGTTAGGTACTTAGTATTATCCTTTACCTGGTTTTAAACACAGATATAGTTGGGATACTGATTTATGAGACTGTATGCATTATTGGAGAGTTGCATGCAGTCTGTCCACCTCGATGGATCCTGATGTATGCACATGATTGGAGGATGAGTATAGAACAAAGTATGGATATACGGGATAGCCCTTTCGTGGGTCCTATCTATTGGGCCTATAGGTACTAGAGGAGGAGCATACATTAAGGTTACTGCATCATATTAGTGTTATTTCCTTGAATTTATTTATGGATGTATTCTCCGATCTTATGATGGCCCGGGAGGGTGAACTTCACTTATATGTACCTTTCGTTGTTTATGGGGGCTCAACAAGATTCAACCTGCATCTATTATTTATTGTTGCTTATTTATTTAGTCGATAGTTATAGTTAGCTGCTTACCTATCATCATATCTAGTGGTCTATATTGGTGCTTTATTTCTATTGAGATCATTTCCCCTTATTCTGTTACTAAGATTCCAATATACTGCTTGTTTCCCGATATTTTCTATTATTATCTTTAATTACTTATTTTATTATTGTTATTACTTCAAGAACCTCGGGTATATTCCCTTTTCCTCCTATCAATATCTTGTGTTGTTACTTGTGACTAGTGGTATTTACTTGTTATCTATACCTTTATTTCCCCTTCTCTATGTAGCTAGCTTTCTGTATTACTTGTATTTGACTTCTGCGACATATTTCCTTCACTGTCTGCTATTTACCATTGTTATATCTCTTATGCGCCCGATTAGCCTATGATGCCTACTGCATGCTCATTTCTCAATAATTAGTATTCATACTACACTTTTGGTTCTTCCTATTGTAGATCCTAGTGCGAGCCATTACTGCTGATGCCATTGATCATGCCATCTTTTGTGATTTAAGATTTCAGGGTGAGCTCTCGCTGACCAGAGTTACCTGCTTCTCCTCAGATGGTCTTTTGACTCTTTTGTGTTTCTAAGACAACGTTATATATTTTACTTTTGTATTTTCTATACTCTGTATTTTAGTGGCTTCTATATAAACATGATACAAGGTCCTGGGTTGGTTTTATTAACTATTTAGTGGTTTATCATCTTTTCTCTTCTTCTCTTTATTTATTTGCTTTGCATTACTTGTGCTTATTCATTGTAGTGTACTAGATCGTTACTTGCCTTTCCCGGATATGGGGATTGGTTCGCCTACAAGTGGGATGTAGGTGTTATTATAACCTCAGAATTGGGTCATGAAGGATTGGTATCAAAGCCTAGGTTTACCAGAATTTGTGATGCAAGAGCTAATGTCTAGAAGAGTCCCGCGGATCAGTATGTAGATATTTATATCCTATCTTCAGGAGCTATATTGGAATTATAGGAATATAACTCCTATTGCAGATCTTATATCATACATGTATCCTAGATAGTTTATGGAAATACAATTTGTTTATCTTTACTCTTCTAGTGCGTCTGAGATCGGCAGCTGATGGAGGGGGTGAGTCATATTCCCTAGAAAATAGGGCTCCAAGGAGGGTCCGTTCTAAAGGTCTACCTCGAGGTAGGGGACATAAGTTTAGGCTTCAGAGGTAGATGTTGAGCTAGAGCTGGTTCCAGCCTAATAATCTGTTAGGCTACAACCTCAACAACTAGTGGATTTGGGACCAGCCTAGGCACTACCTGTACTAATACCATCACCCAAACCAGATGTTAGTGGTATCTCAATATAGATTTTGTGTACATTTGTGGGCTAACCACCGGACGGGCCCCAGAAGACCGCTTAGGGGCAAACTTTAGGTGCATCTAGTTTAGGAGCACAACTTGCTGTTGTGGCCCCCCTACTCAGATCCTACCAATCCCCACCTTTACTCAGCTGTCAGCACTATAGGTATCTACGAAAGAGTCGTAGAAGAATTTGTTGAGTATATTCCTCTTATTGGATTTACCAAGGTTTTCTAGCATCGCTAGAGAGGATGCCTATGGGTTTATCACTATTTGTGAGGAGAGATTGCATAACCTTGGCATACTTTAGATGCATGGAGTGTCTTATGTTGTATTTCAGATGAAGGGGTCGACAAAGAAGTGATAGAGGGACCATATTAGTTATTGGCTAGCTCAGTCACCTCCTAAAATGTAGAGCTTGTTCTTTGAGACATTCATGATGAACTACGTGTCCCGTGCACATAGGAAATGAGTGAGGGATGATTTTAATCACCTCCAATAAGGAACAATGTGTTTTGTAGAGTATAAAGTGAGGTTTCCCAAGCTGTCCATACATGGGGTTATGCTTATGCCTACAGAGAAAGAGAGGTTCATCGTTTTTCTTAGAGTTTGAGGATCAGGCTCCGAGATGCTACGGTGATACTAGTAGTGAATGACCATTCATTTCATACTATAGGTGACAATGATAAAAAAAATTTCTTCACGAGGCCCACAGGGGCAGCGATAAGAGGCCTCACTATCAAGTTTCAGTGGTTCCCTCTTTGGTGGTCAAGGTTTATTAGCAGCATCAGTACCAGGGTGTCACGATCCGATTTCTCTGATCATGAAGGCACCTAAATTCCACTGTAGGATAACCTACCAACAACAAAAAAAGAAAAAGTAATAAATAAAATCGAAAGATAATAGTATATTTAAGGAAAGAACACGCGGAAGTCTAGTGCAATAAAAGAAATCCCCAAAACCTGGTAACTAGTATATAAGCCACTAAGAATAAATACAAAGTCTGATGTAAACACATAATCTATCCTCTCAATAAAAATAAGTAATAGAAGTCTAAAAGAAAAGAACAAGTGAGATCATCGACATTGAAGATCACCCTCTACCTTAGAATATAAAATGCTGCATGAACCTCACGATCAACGTCACTCAATCGTACTAATATATGCACCAGAAGGATGCAAAGTGTAGTACGAGTATGAAATTAATGGGTACCCAGTAGGCATCATCGGAAGACCAGGCTGTTATAATAAATAAAAGTAGTAAATAACATATATTGAAGAAGTAAGTCACGAAATTCAAAGAGTATAACTATAGAAAAGTATACTAGCTACAGATAAATAGCAGAAAAGAAGGGGAAAGTAATGGAGCTAGCTAACAACAGTAAATAGAAGAACTCAGATAAGGGGATAAAGACGTACCTGAGTCCTTGCGACAAGTAATCAAGTACAGAGAATAACTAAGGGCGGTATACCGTTAACCTCAATAAAAGATGAAGGAAGAAGCATCATAAAATGGAACCCACATATAAATAAAAACTACTAAGAAAACCAGTCCAACATAGCTAGCAAATAATAGAAAAAGTAAAGAACATAGGAAGTAATAGTAAATCAATACAAATAAGTCAAACTCACCAAATGGCACTCCATCCTACTAGAAGGTATATCTAATAAAACAAGTGCAGAAAGTAACAAATACATGATGTATGCTGAAAGTAAATATGTATGCTACTCCTCCGATACCCCTAGGTCTTAGAGGAAGGACACATAGAAGGGGTTCCACGTATTGTCCTGGATTGGCAAGGTCCATGGTTGGAGTCTCCACATACGATATCAATACTCATAATCTGAATCTCATAACTGTCATATTTCGGGTCTCAATGCATGTGCACATCACTGGGTCCAAAACCAGTCAAAAACTTAATATTTGTGCCCAACTGTGTCTAGGACTAAATCAGGTAATAATTAATACTTAACGTTTGATATCAGGCCTAAGATATAAGTTCTAGAAAGATCATAGTCTATACTGTCTTCAAGAGTCAATTCTATAGAAACTTATTTTTCTGAGGATAATCCTAAAATGGTACCCAGCTCCATGTTTTAGGCTTTGGACTAAAACAAGTTAGAAAACAGGAGTACCGGGCGTTTAATCAACAATCAAGTCCTATAAAAATGCCAGAAAACCCAAGAAAACATCCCTTTTAAGTAAATAGTCCATTTACAAATCAATTTCATTTCATTATTATCTAGTAATATAAAAATCTCTGTGATCAACTTTCATTATCAAAATCTCATAGTAGTGCAATTCATCAATATCTAAATACGGGCTCTTAAGGCTATGCAAGGTTCCAAAATAAAGGATACTGGGCTCTCATCCATAAACAATGAAAATAAATGCATAAAAATTTAGTTTCATGATGATGACATGCATAAATGATAAGGTGCCCAATCACAATCAATAGATCACAGAAGGTTCTGTAGGCCCTGTACAAGCTCGGATCACTAAAACACGAGATCAATAATTATCCAAGTCGAGGAATCAGGTACGTTACCCACAATCCCACCATCTATGTTCCATATCCAGTTAGACCACTCAGGTTCATAAGGTAACTATAGTTGTAATACAATATCAAAACAAAAGATAAGAATCAGACTAAAAGAGCAGACAAGGTCAAGTGCACCAACCTAAAATTTCCAACCCAAGGATGCTAAGTAGTACTATTATTTCCCATATAAGCCAAGTTTAAGATAATAAGCCATAGCCTACCTGTCATCCGAAGACAAGCTCGCAGATACTGTGTAGAATTGACACGGATAGCTCTAACAACTCTAAAAAATGCTCTAATAAACCTGAACAATCATGAAATTAGCCAAATAATAATATACATGTTAATACGAGTCAAATGGTACTCATAAATCTCTAATTATATCTGGGTTCAAAATATGAATCAAAACGGGCCTAGGGGCCCGCGAACCCAAAACTTCAAACAAAAGGTATCAAAATATTCACTATGCCATAGGGGATTCATACTCAAAATTTATAGCTAGTATGAGCAATAAATAAGCTAGAATTAGAGAAATAAAGTGAAGAAAGAAGTAGAAGAAATTTGAGAATTTATTGAACAATTCTCAGAAAATTAGAGTGAAAACTTACAATTTAACAGTGGAAAAATAATAATAAATGTTACTTGTTGCTTCCTAAGCTCAATAATGAAGACCCATGAATTTTCAAGTTCATAAATGGGGTTATGAAATGAAGAAGAATGATAATTTTGAGCTAAAAGAAGAAGAGATGGAAGCTCAAACACCAAAAAAAAAAAAAAAGAGAACGAATATTTGGAATTTGATGAAGGAATTTTACGAAATAGGATGTAAAACTTATCAAAAATTGCTTGAAAGATGAAGATGAACATACCCCAATGATTTCCAATCTCAAATACTAAATCCCACTTCAAGAATTCAAAGAAAAATCAAGAAAT
>JBDJHY010000116.1:6881895-6911865 GCA_039654485.1 Withania somnifera | reverse complement strand
ATATAATAGAAATGAAGTATCACAAAAATTAAGTCCAGCAATAACCAAAGTTATCAACAGGGATCTCAATCAAGGCACTATAGCCAACCAACAATCAATATCAACAAGTAAGATGATATCATCAAGACATAATTCAAGGTTCATAATCAAGTTTTATCAATGAGTAATCATCACACATCAACCATAGAAAGTATCACAAGTTGAGATTTCAATTTAATAACAGAAAGCCCTCTTGGGAAGTTTCTATCAAGAATAGCCTTTTTATTTCAATTTAGCCTCCTGGACACCAATATTTTCGGTTTCAAGATTGCAATTTGTTTATCGTTGAAATTTTCAACAACAAGTATACAAGCAGGTCTCAAATTTTATATTGAGTCCATTTCCAACAACATGTTTCGAATCTAACGATTTACAATACAACTCAAACATAGTTATGATTCAACAAATTCATCTAGTGTATTTATTACTCCCACTTGTTCATTCTAACCCAACATGATGGATAACACTAATTCCCGAAGCACCCATATAACCCCTAGCCTCAAGATAGTTAGCAAACAATTATTAAGAATTTATAAAAAGCCATATAAACCTTAACTTGCTTTAATTTCGAAGAACCGAGCCACTCAAGTGCTTTTTCCTTTCGATTAGCCTCCAACCGAGCGATGTCTAGATGCTCAAGCAAGAAATACAAGAAAATATTCACTAATCAACACCAAATTTCAAATAATCAAGGTGTATGCAAAAACCAACCCCTAGTCGACGGGGTCAAGATCAAAACTTGATAGTCGCTATGGGATGTTAAATATTAAGTTTTATTGAAAATCCATTTCATTTCATTGTTAAAATATCAAGTTTTTATCATTTTTGAGTTCAACATTTAACCTACTATTTTGGGAATCAAAACCATGAAATTTCTATCAAAAATCATGCTAAAGTAGCTTAGATTTGATGGGAGTAGGTTTAGGAAACTTACCCAATTGATTAGCCTTGAAAACCTTGATCTAATTTTGCGAAAAATAGGGTTTTAATGCGTGGTTTACATGAACAATGAGAGAAATAACGTGAATCCTTTGTTTTAAAATCAACACTGCCGAGGCACACACTGGCCGCGATCGTGTACCTTGGTGCAATTGTGCCTAGCGGGCACAACTTGGCCATCGTGGTCCAGAGGTGCGATCGTGATGCCTTGTGACCTGGTGCCACAATGCGATCGGAGCCACATGGCGCGATAGCAGTAAAGATTGTCACACACAGTTTTGACAGCAAAAACAGCTAAGGAGCTAGGACTTCGCATGAGCCTTTGAGGTTTTTTTGGAACCTCGTACAAATAAATCATATATGCACATAGACTAAATTCAACGTTCCGGATTCAATGGAATCATCAAAACACACGTATGAGGTCTCCTTGACCCAATACCCACTAAGGGACCAATTTAATTCAAAAACCTCAAAAAGGAAAAAATGCTACCGGGCCTTGCAAAAACCAAAAGACTCTCATTCGAGCCCAAATTCCACCTCCTGAATCCAACGAAACAATCAGATTTTCGACTCAGTTACTCTAAGTTCAGACGTTGACCTAAGTCAATCATTTCACTTGTAAACTCAACTTTAACCCGTTTAAGCGCTCAAACTCACCATGGAAGGTCTAAAACTGAAGACGATGGTGCAACTAGACCAAATTTGACATTTCAAAACTGATAGAACTGAAGAATTTCTGCTACGAGGTCCACAACTCTAGATGACCCCTATAGTTCTGCATTTTGAACTTAAAGGCTCCAAAACTCAAAAGTCTCAAACTTTTACATCAAACCTCATCCCGCGCCCGAACCAACCATGGAACCACACTTAGTTTGATGTAACGGGACTATGGGAAGGCAAAAAAGTAAAAATACTTCAAAAATGGAAGAATGACTTTTAGGGTCACTACAAGGAATGGTTTATTTCTATAACTATTTGCATCTTGCAGCTGATGTGTAATAATTTGTGGCACTTTTTGAACTACATAGAATTAAAAAGTTGAATCTGTAGCTTTTTTATTGTCCTGTTATTAGAAGCATAAGAGGTTTCATAAGTAATAAAAAGGTATTTTCTTGGTTGGTTCATTAACACCAAAGACCTTCTTGATTGTCAATATATTAAGAAGGGTTAGTGGGTGAGGCTTGGGACTATTTGTTAGTTGACTTGCTTCACCTAGATCATTTAGGGGATTGTTTTCTCCTCTGAGATCTGTTTCCTTGAGATAGCTCTCTCTTGCATTATGTGTTTTGTATACTAGGTTGTAGTAGTTGATGAGTAATTAAAGTCCCTTTTAATATATACTAGGTTGTAGTGGGCAGTTTTCTACCGAAAAACTACCCAGAGGCCAAGCCAAAGAAATAAAAAGCAGGACCCAAAGCAATAGCTTATGCAATCTTTTCTCCTACTGCGCCCCATAGCTCTAATATGGATCCTAGAAGTTCCACTGCACACGCTGTAAATGTTCTTTGAGCTGGAACTCAAAATGTTATTTCTTCATCCATTTAACCAAATCACTGGAGCTCTATGCCATCTGTTCAATAGTCAAGAAAGTCTTCTACAGATATTAACTTATCATTGCAGGGAGAGTAATCCAATTCCTCAGCGTGAATTACTGGAGAATTTATTATTCCTGTTTGGAGTCAACTGTGAAATGCATTTCAGTATTTGAGGTCAATTTCTCTGGGCCAGCATGATTTTTTTTTCGTATGAGAAAGGCTACTTATGAAAATGCTATTTATACATGTTAATAAATGAAATAAGGCTGAATAGGTCAAGGTTTTGTGTGAACCTAAGGTCTGATTTGGTCAAATTTTATGCTTGTTCTCATAAAAATAGGGTAGCATCATGCTTGATAGTAACAGGAGACTTATGTTGAAAACTTAGTTTCTGAGTATTGTGAATTTGTAACTGTTTACTAGTTGACTGGCTAGGACTTAGCCCTGCTATTGCCCTAACTTGAATAGAATATATCTAATGGCGTTGAGGCTTGTCCTTATGAGTTTATGTATCTTGAATCTGGATGCATTTTTCATAAGTATCTTACTGCCCGTGTTAAGGTAAGTTCCTTTTACAGATTGGTTTCCTTTCTTTATATCTGGCACAGTATCCATGCTTCTGTTACTTCCATGTTGTTTAGAATAGCTTTATTACTTGATAAATTACTACATGTTTTTCTGAGCTTTCATGATCATAGGTATATGTGTAAGTCTTAAGTGCAATGAAAGACATCATATTCAATTGAAAAAGTGACATGACTTGTCATCTCAATATTCCGGCTGTCTGTTAGTTGGTCTCTCTTTCTCTAAATGTTAGCAGGCAGGTTGTTGCAACATCACCCACTTCTCATTCTTTCTCTATTGGTTTCGGCAAATATTTGTCTAACCTGTTGTTCGCGGAGTTAAGATTAGTCCAAAAGGTTTTGTTGCTGGAGTTACATTAAAGAAGCTGCTTCTTCCAGTGTGCATGCAACTATTCCATCCTCCTAACCTTTTTGTACTCTATATCAGCATCATTTGCATTATCGTTTGGTGGATGAGTTCGTCTCATACTTTCTGGAGCTGCTCCTTTGTGCAAACATGTTGAAGAATTTCCAAGTGTGACATGTTGTTGTTCCTTATCACAAGGATATGGTATTGAATACTACTAATAGTGTCAACTTTATTAGTAAACTTACTATCTTTTCATAATTTGTGTAAGTTTCCATTATTGCCCTTAAATCCTAAGATCCGTTCTCTGTATTTCCTTACAGATATGGAGGGGCTAATACCTAATCAAATCTTTGGTAAATCGTTTGAATCTGGCTATTTGGCTTTCATATCCATGTGAAAATGCAATTTAACTTGATCTTCTGCATTTTACTGCTGGTTGTCATAGTGAACCAACTAGTAGGATTACTGCTTCTTCTGTAATGCTGATTGTCTAGGTGAAATAGATAGAACTCATAGAAGCATTTTACTGCTGATTGCTGAATATTGTACTTCTTTTCTTCTTCACACTCATAGAACCTTTTTTCGCTTAAATAGATAGAACTCATAGAACCTTTTTCGCTTATTCTGACACACTCTTCATTGTTAGGTCTTACTGAAAGTGATAAACTTAACTCAACCAAAAATCCAAGGACCATTCAGTATGCCTACACACAAAGTAAGGCATACGCCAACAACAACAGAGTACTGGCCATTCACACATCTATAAGCTTCAACATTCCTGTCCAAAACCTCCTCATTGATAAACTATACATATCTTCTCAAACACTCTCACAACTTCTCCAGTAGAAACTCCACAAAAGATCTAACACACTCAAAAATAACTCCCCCAGTCAAATCAAGAATATACCTCTTATAATTGTTCGCCAGTGCTAAAATGGTAGACACCTTATCCTCATCGAAAAACTGTTTCTCTTTGAAGGTATTAACTGAAACAGAAGATGAGGAGTCCGTCTCTGTACTACTAAAAATTTGATGAGAAGTTTTGACAAAAGTTTCTGTTGCACCATTACATGTGGCCACTAACATTTCTCTCATTTTAGCTTCATTCTTGGGGTTCGCCAACCCAGAAAAAATTTCACTGTAGGTCAGATCCAAAGTTGGAAAATTCACAACCCCTGAAAGCAAAGAGAATAAAAAGCCAATTGATACTAACTAAATTGGAAAAGTAGGCAGTCCTTCAGCATGTTATTAAAACTGAAGGTTATTATCTATGACACTGCTCCAGTCAAAATACTGGGTATGTTGTATGTTGTTGTATATTCTTCACATATCTTGTTTAATTTTTGTCATTACTAAGGATGTTGCATCAACCATACCATTTGATCTTTTGCCTTATTATTCACTGGCAAACACCAAGTTGGCGTTTCTTATTCCATTCTAGTAATGCTCAGATTTTGGAGTCTTCAGAGTTAAACATTTTGTTATTCTCATTTACTACTCTACTATATATATGTATATTAGATGGCACTATACATAAGCCAATCCAAACAGGGCTCTTACTCTTGTTTTTATTGGCAGGCTTGAAAAAGACATGAGATTCAGCTACTTTTGGGTCAGATGTGCCAGGCTTCTATTTCTAACTAATTAACAACAACAGTTAGATATTATATTGTCATGCATAAAAAGTTTGAAAGAAAAACTAATTTCAATTGTTAAGTAGTTTTCCCCAAATTTGACCAAGTCACTGGCATGCAACAGGCAACTCTGTTAACAGTGCACTGTGCTGGATGCCTCTACTATTTTCCAGCTGATAGATATCCACACCAAGGAGATATTTGCTATGAATCCAAATTATATTGTTTGTTATCTAGTTTATGTAACTGGATATATATGCATACTTGCCTCATTTTTTGTTGCCTTTTTAACAAAATGTATAGGCTCTTCTCTTTGTTGCTTTCTGTTTCTGCTGTGTGATTTTAGTAATGGGTGTGTGTTAGGCGTAATTTAAATTTGTTTTAAAATTTCTCTACTTATTACAGGAAATATATGAAGAATATGCGGGAGAAAACAGAGTCTTAATCTGATATTAGTCAATGTCAAGCGTATTAATTACAAAGTCACGGGAGGAGGAAAGCAGAGAATATATGATCTTGGATCTGAAGCAAAAAGCTACTACGGGACAAATCTTGTGCCTCATCATCAGTCCCAACTTCGATTTCTCAGTTAACACCGATAACAAATTTGGATGAGTTTGTGAGACAATTGATTCCAACACTTACTAATCACTTTCTTCCTATAGTTATGGAGCGTATTGATGGGGTGCAGGGAGTGCAAATACCTAGTGCGTGATCCTCCTACTGATGGTGACATGGTTGATTCGTAGTTTCAAATGATTGGTAGCACTTCATCCTTGCATTAACATTTTGACAGTCTATTTTGTTGTTAAGTACAAAAATGTCGTACGATAACGTTACTTGATGGATGTGGGGATTTAAGACTAGTTTATTTTGTTAGATGTTTGGTGTTTTGGACATAATTATGTTATATAAATTTCATTATTAAATATTTTGATAGATGTTTGCCTAATGTCTCAATAGGGCATATTTAAAATAAAAAAAAGATTTTATAAAAAAAATTATTAGCGACAAATTTAGTGATGATTTTGGTCATTGTTACAAAACAAATTAGCGACGAATTGTGAAATATAACATTTGGTTGTCGAATATGGTTTGCTGGTGACAAATATGTTGCAACAGATTAGTGATACAATATGTTGCAACAAAATAGTACTTGCAACTGAATTGCTACGGAAATTTCATACCTAATATTTCGTGGGGAAGAAATCAATCATCAATCTACGATGGATTTATAAGTATTAGCTACGTATACATTCGTCGCTAAAGGTAGCGATGTTTTCGTTAATCCGTCTCTAAAGTTACTGATGGTAACATGTTGTCGTTAATCCATCGCTAAAGTTAAAATTTGCCGGTAATGGCTTAGCAACGAGCGTTATAGTAATAACCGAACTTTTGTCGATAATCCGTTGCTAAATGACTTTAGCGACGAATTTTGATGGTTTAGAGACGGACGAAAAGCAGTTTATTTGTAGTGAGTGATCTTACACATTCATCAATACTAATACATGCCCTCACAACTCACCCTTCATGGAATACTAGAAAAGTCACTTCATGTCCCACTACCACATCAAATGTACCATACTCGAAAGAATCAAGACAACTCGATCACTACCCCTCAATGAGATCATATCATAGGATCGTTTCACCCCATCATCTACTAAGAAACCACCCATCAAGTAGAAACACCACTGGAAACCAATAAAAGACTATATCATATCAAGACCTAGTGTGGAGTATATCAACGCATAAAGGGAAGTAAAACCACGATTAATCGATAACAAGATAAGACAATGTCACACTGATGCAATATCGAACACTGAGAGGAACGACCAACACCACTAGGATTCCATTACCTTCACAAAACACAAACTCACCAAACATGACAGAAACCCAGCGATGCTTGACTTATCACCAATTGATTATTCGACTCATCACATATACAACCTAACAAGTAGGCTGACCCATGGTCAAGCAATGTCAAAACAAATTGAAGTCATGCATGTAACACCCAAAATGAATGTCGCTACCTCTGACAGGGAAACTGAGACATCTGACACTACCCTGGTAACCTAGCAAGAGGCAAGGCCTAGTACGTTGCCCAGCTCTTCTAATTATATGACTTCCATAACTTTGCACCCTCTTTGTACCCAAAGCTTGATGTGATTATAAATGTAGTTCTAAACATACTCGATTCATCAAAACCTAACTCATTTACCATAGTCTGTTGACTGGGACCAAAGTACAATGCTAACCAAAAGATCATTACACCACTAGCCTTTCACTAATTCCTATAATTGGCACATCAACTTCCTTTGATCCAATGGAACCATCTATTAAAATAGAGTAGGAATGGATTGGCAACCGACCCAAAATTCGTGCAAATAACATGGTCTAATATCACATAGAAACATACCATATTTGAAAGGGCAAGTTTACCCATACACTATAACCTGGTTAAACATCAACATAGGATTAGTACATCCAACCCACCACTAAAGAAACAAGTCACGGGTTAGAAATACTAATAGATGCAAACAGCAAATTGGATGTGATAACAAGGCCAAACACACACACACACACACACACACATATATATATATATAGGAGATAGTAGATCCTAGATTAGTTATACAGAAACAAGGTAGGCGCAATATAGGACCATACCTGCAATAGCTGAGTCAGAAGCCTCTGCCTTAGGCCTATCTGAAAGAATACCACATTGTGCCTTACCGTGTTTTGGATAATCCGTACCTCTATCAGTAACCTTACCAACCAGTGGTTTATAGTCCCATGCTGAATATTATGTAGCCTGTCGAGAAATCTCCTGAATGCGATGTGAACAAAACCTCTGCATATATCTGGGTCACCATAAATATAGCAATGTATGGAGGAAGTAAACTGCCGAGAGGAACTCGATGAACTCGAACAACCATCTCAACCTAAAAGACCTTGCTGGAAAATATGAGAACTCTGCCTCGAACTATATGAAGTTTGTCCATCTTGAACAACCTCGGGCGCATGCATAGTCATCTAAACTGGTCCATGGTGCTAAAGCTGAATACCACTCTCAAAGAAACCTCTACCTCCTAACGAGGCTCCTGAAAAATGCCAAAAAGTATGGGGCCTCTTACCCTACTGATCTCCACTTGGTACAATCCTGTCAATTACCTTCAAGATCCTAAGCAAGGTGCCCTGCAGAAAATGTGCAACAACATACTCTAGCAAAATCTGACCCCCTCCTCTTATACTTGGGCTTGGGGAGGCTGTCCTAGCATATCCCTTGATAGGTCCAACTCCTTTAGCTCTACCTTTATGTCATCCTCAACCTCTACACCTTTTACGGGAGGCCGATAATAGAATAGCCTGACACTCTCTACCTGCAACAACCTTGAACCTAGCCATCTATAGACATAACACGCAAAACCTCAGCACCAAACGAACCAATAACTTTGGATTAGAATGAAAGAAGCAATAGGAAATTTCCTAAAGTTTTGTAGCCTCTCAAAGATAAGTAACGGATGTCTCTGCACTGATCATAGAGACTCCACTAGACTTAGCTTATATACATTGGGACCTATTAATTTATTGCTCTGATACCAACTTATCATGACCTGAAATTCAATAGTGATAGCACCTATCCTTACCACCGTAATAGGTCGGTTAATATTAATGATAATGGTTTAAATTAATTATAAGGGAAAAATAAAATAAAATAGCAGAAAAGAAAACGGACAACTTCGTATAAGAAAAAACAAACACAAAGATGAAATACACAGGAAATGAAATATTAGACAACGTAGATGTTGTGTTATAAGCAAATAATTTACCTTATCGAGTGCAAGGATCTTCTTCCAGATGAAGACAAGAATTTGTCTAAGTTCTGGAGTGGTGGTTTGCAAAAGCTTTAGAACATAAGGAAATATTCCTACAGACAAGGCCTGGGAATATTGACTTCAATATTAGTCGCGAATTAGCTGCCACAACCAATTACAGAAAATGGAAAATTTAAGTCAGTTTGTAAGTACCAGATCTACAGCCCAAGGTCCCATATCAAGAAATCTTTCAAGAAGTACAAGTGCACGAAACCTGTGGCATTGACTAAGTAACACCTAAAAGAAGAGTAAATTGTTTACTGAGCACGCAAGAGAGAGAAAGTGCACAAATGTAACAAAGACCACCAAATGTAAGGAAAACCTAATATAATCAGCAAAAAATAGCAACGACTCTAGCAGCTCATGTTTGAGAGAACTATGGTTTCCTGTTTCCGTATAGCTTTAGTGTCATGAGGACAATCATCAAGTAAATCAAACCTACTTCATAATTCAAACAAAAATGCTCTGCTCAACCAGAAAACAGTACCAACAGCAATATCTGCTCTGACATATAAAATGATTTTTTACCTCAATAATTTCACTAGAAAAGCTTTGCTTCTATCCCAAAACTTTAATAACTTTCCCCAGGCTAATTTTTTTTATACATACAAACTAAGATTCACCATAATCATTAAAAAAGAAGTATAATCTAATGGAATTGATAGATCACTTCCTTTTTTCAGGAGAAATGGGAAGGAAGTTCAAAAATTCAACTAGAAAAAAGCCTTGAGAGAAATGAAGAACGCATCATGTGCCAAGAATATTAAACCACCATTCGGAGAACTTGGAAATGACAACAGGAAAAAGTTTAAATCATTCACAAATCTCGACCTAATCAAGGGATGGTTCAGACATTCCTCAGCATCATGCCAAAGCATTTGTGCACATTTTCTTTTAAAAATTAAAGCTAAATATTAAGCATGAAATGTTTCTATCAAATTCGGAAGAGACAGCAGTCAATGCTTATATCAAGTAAGGAGCAACCAATACAATTCATTGGTGTTCTTCACAAGTAGGGAATAACAAAAACTATTGATCAAATGGCTGATGAATTTGGCTACAGCATGGGACCCAACACTTTTATTCCACCTTTTCATCAAGTTATCAACAGAAACAGGAGTTGACAGGAGATCGGGATGGATAGATCCTACATCGCAGAATATTTACTTAAAATCACTACAACATGGCAAAAGAACCCAGTACAGTCCCTCATTTGATTGGGACCATGAGAAATTTCCTACCTGTAACACTATGGGCAACTGCTCAGGAGGCTTTTTATCCTTTGATCCATGGTCAAGCCACACTTCAAAAGCTGTCAACTGCTCTGTGAAAAATGGACTTCGCTGAAGACATACAAAACACAGTGACTATACTTAATCTCTGCAAAATATTCTTGAGGATTTGGAATTATCAGTACAGATATCAAACAGAAGGCAAAGCACTATGCCCACCTGAAATTCTGCATTGGGATCCTCAATTGAAGTTGGAAGCTGCGAAAGACAGATTTCTGCTGCCATGTCCCACGCATCCCTACGGTACATGTAAACCACAAGTGAGAGAAAGGTAAAGATATTACCAAAAAAGGAGAGGAAAAAGCTTCCTCCTTGAGCCAAGTGGCAGCCAAAAGATAGGCCACTTGAGAGTTTTAGGACAATGCTCCAAAAATTTGGAACAAGAATATATATTTCTTTTAATGACCATACTGTCTGGGCCAACTCACCTACTACCTCCCACCGGCAACAACTACCAGGTAACTCTATCCACTAAGGCTAGAACAGATGAAAAGAATCACCTATGTTTTCTGTCTCTTCTGGGATTTAAACCAAAGACTTTACACCTCAAAGTTTTTCAAAACAAGCAAAATATTTGAATCTATATATTATTAAAAGGAGAGGGAAAAGCTTCCTCCATAAGTCAAGTGGCAGCCTAAAAATAGGCCACTTGACACTTTTAGACAATGCTCCAAAATTTGGAACAAGAAAATTATTTGACAATGAAAAAATTGAAAGGGTGTCACTCACCATATTAATGCAGCGTGGATGAAATGGAGGAAAGCATCACGAGTCTTGTGTGATAAGAAGGTGCCCACTAAGCTTAAAAGCAAACTCCATAGAATGGCAATTAGACCAGCTATGATGGTAGGGCAGAGTGTTAGTCAGTCAAGAACTAGCACATCCAAAAAGTTAAGGTGGCAAAGATGTGGATATGTGGGTTCGCTAGGAGAGATAGGATTAGAAAATATTTTATTCGAGACAACTTAGGAGTGACCTCGGTGGAAATTAAAATGCAGGAAGCAAAGTTGACATGGTTCAGACATGTGATCAGAGGCACTAATGCTTCAGTTCAGAGGTGTGAGTGGTTGGCCACGAATGTTTTCAGGCAATGTAGAGGTAAATCGAATAAATATTGGCGGGAGGTGATTAGACATGACACAAACGAGTTATAGATTACCAAAAGCATAGCCCTAAATAGAAAGTTATGGAGGACGCATATTGGGATAGAAGGATAATAGGTAGGATTGTATTCTTGTTAGTAGATAGGCATGCTTTGTTTGGATTATCGTGCTAGGAGTCCTACTTATGTTTGTAATTTCTGTTTCTTGGAGTTATAGTGAGGTGCATTGGATCTGTTTGATTGTTTGTAGCAATGTTATGTGGTAGTCTTGTTTTTTGTACTTTTTGTTGTTTCCTATACTATCCGTTGATATTATATTACATCTTTTTAAGAATTATTTTTGTTTTATACCCTTTTTACCTCACTTTTGAGGTAATAAAACGAACTGCGTACACTCTACCCTCCCCACACCACACTTTGTGGGAATATATTGGTTTATTGTTGTTATTACTGTTGTTGCTGCTTCTCTCCTTTACACTATTCAACCCCATCACATCCAACATGCTACATTCAACTTCATTAATCTTTGATGGCTAGACCCACCTTCCCCCCCCCCCCCGGTTTTCTAGTACCATTGCTCATGAATATAGTGTCTAGCTCTAAATTCTTTAATTCGTTCACGCCCTTCTTCTTGACAGTTATCTATTCCTCCTTGTTCCCCATTTTTCTCTTTGTTTACTTGCTTCTTGATATCAATCTTCATTATAATTCTTCGGTCGTTTTTCGCATCCTCTGAAAGCCTATCCATAATTTGTGCTCAGCCTCATAACGTGTTGTTAGATCCATTCTAAAGTATTGAGAGTTTGGGAATCTTTATTTGGCAATTGAATTCTCAAACCGATTGCCTCTTATGCTATTACATTTGTGTCCTCTTCTTCTTCCTCCATCTATCATGTCCCATATTCTCCATTACTGGAGTAATTTTCCACTTCTATTGATGAGATTCTCCTCAGTTGTGCAATCTCTATCATATGTCTCTCCTCTTCTTTGTCTGATTTCCAAGATGTCACAACTGTTGGAGGTCTTGAGTTCTTGTGTGTTAGCAAATATTTCAATATTTACTATGTCCACAAATTGGGCTTCCGGAACTGCAAAGTTTGACTAAGAAACTATAAGGTCTGAAAGGACCAATTGATCTGTTCTATTAATTCGGCCCAACGTGGCTGATTATGGCCCTTTATCATTTGAACCCTTTCCAAGTGTCCCTATATTTAAAAATCCCCTTTCCTTCGAGGTCACCACACGGGTCAGTTGTGGATACACCTCATCTTTCATAAAAAAGGACTGTTGTCCTTTTTTGACCACTGGATCTAAGCTCGCCTCAACCATTTTTGTCTCCTCTTTTAACCGTCACCGACACTTCACACCATACCGAAATCTGGTAGATGAAGCCTTTGCTGGTAATCTCTATCTCTATCAAAACCCTCTTCCGATCCCCCTTCCACCTTGATGCGAGCCCCGCGGAGGTGATTTTTTAGTGCTGTTCCTTTTCTGTCTCAATATATCCCCACACCTATCTCCGAACCACTTGAAGATGCTTTGCAACCACAGGCTCAAAGAGAGCCTTAGAACCCTAATCCAGAACCAGTCTCCTTATTTACACTGGCCAACGTCCCGTGGTTGGCTTCCACTATTCCAATTTAACATTCATCCTCTTCCAGGTCCATTCACCCTCCAAAAGGGTAGTTCGAACAAAAGAATGCCATCATTCATGGCATAGACATTGACGCTGCTTTCTGTCTTCCAGGAATATGTGCCCATCTCCTCACATCATTCAGCTGTGGAACTTCAGAAGATTCATGTTGGAACTCTCCGACTACACACCTATTCAGCAGATCCTATCCAGATGTTTTTACTCAAGAGATCTTTATGACATTCAGTATCTTTGCTTTCTTTGAGGCATCTGTTATCCATCTGCTTGTACTGAAGGCCTCTTCGTATGAGTATTCAAGGCCTCCATCATCCATCTGCTTGTATTGTAGACCTCTTTGTATGAGTATTTGATTTCCTCGAGATTTTTGGTTGGTAGTCCTGCTTTCTTTCTGGTTCATAAATGAACTATCCCATTTTGTGAGCAATGTTCCTCCAACCCCTTTGTATGTGGCCTCCAATCTAATAATTACTGACTTATTTTGCCCTTGGATGGCAATAAAACTGATGCACCTTCCATTCTCATTGTATTTTAGAGTACAGAAGAATTCTGAAATGTGATCTTCTAGCCTCCATCTTCTAACTACTTTCCCTGTTCTTTTGAAGCTTCAATAAGTACAGATACTAACAATTTCAAGACTTCATGGCTATCTTTAACTCTTCTCACTAAATTCCTGCTGTGCTCGACCCAATCGTACCATGTTTCTTTGCCTCAGATTGCCACTTTTTAATGTCATAAAACTTAACACCAGAATTTTAGTAAATGCTATTTTTCCCAATTGAAAAAGAATTGACCGTACTGCCGAGAAAGGACGCAGAAAAGGAACAACAACAACAAGAACAACATACCTAGTGTAATCTCACACGTGTGGTCTAGGGCGGGTAGAGAATACGCAAACCTTACCTCAATCTTGTGGAGGTAGAGAGGCAGTTTCTGGAAGACCCTCGGCTCGAGTAACCCCAGAAAAGGAAATTAAAAAATCTGACTAAAGAAAGGTTGTCATCGAAAGCCATGCTGAGAGCATTTTATGTTCTCCCTCTACATCTTCAAATACCAACTTTACTCATTTGAGTTTCTACCAGTGATAATTATATGATTTATTTTTAAAAATTTATAAAATAAACAAGATTACAATATCATTTGCGCATTGCGGGCACTATACAGGTTCTATATAACGTGGAAATATTTAATGTAGTTACCACATATGGTGCTGATGAGTAGGTGGTAGCATCGGGTATGAAATTGGTGAACAATTTGCAGAGCGCATAATTCTTTCAGCCAGTAAGAAGTTTCTGAACAAACTAGCAACTAACAGATCTTGCCTGAACAACCTCTGAAATAGATCTGCAGGTTTGAAGCCAATACTTCAGAAAGAGATTAAAAAGCATAAATCGTGATATTTTTATCAATCTAAATGATCTATTCCATTACCATGTGGTAGAACATTCCACGCAATTGTGTCAGTAACTGCAGTAAAAATCCAATTCAGTTCGCCAAGAAGTGTCTTCCGATCAGTTTGCCGGCCAGGAATTCTATCAATGAGAGAGTAATCAAGTGACTCATGAAGCAATGAACGAGTGCAAAACCTAGAAGTCAAAGACACGAGAAACGGAAATTTAAAGGGTCAAGAGAAAATGACATCACACTCACAAGTACGAGGAAAAAGAAAACTAAAATCAACTTATTTGATATAAGACAATGTATCAATGTAAGATAAGAAAGAAGCAGAATATTAGGTTTAAGAACTTAGGAACACAAGCACGCAGAGGAAGTAAGAAACAGTTCAAACACTGTCTATTGAAACATAATAAGATAGCATTACCTATTACACAGACTGGCACAAGAGATGGTCATTATTATCGAGTTCTTTTTCTCTTCTTTTTTGACTAGAGAGGCTATTTTTTAACAATGAACATGGGGATGGAACCCTATAATTTTATTTAAAGGGAGAGAGAGAGAGAGAGAGAAACTATGTCACATCATAAAATGAAAATGCCAAGTGAATCCACCCTAGTTTCCATCACTCAAGAATTGCAGATATGCCTGATCCATTGAAGAATTGGACAAGTGTACGAGAAAGGAGCAGAAAGAGTAAAGGAAGAAATGATAAACAACTGTTGAGAGCATGTCACCATCTCAATGCCATTTTGATGGGTGTAGTGAGGCAGGAAGTGAATACATCGGCTGGAAATTCTGCACTCTGAGGAAGTGTCTCATGTGCCTCACAAGCAGCAAGCAGAATACAATCCTTTGTAGAAGATCCAGAAGAACCAGGAGCAGTCCAGTCCTGGAGCTGATCAAACAAGGAGCATCAAAATTATTAGTGTGATTAGGAACGGTTAGATCAGTACCACGTCATTGGGTGCATATATGACGTAAAGTAGCAATTAAGAGTATACCTCTATGAAGGCATTAACAATCATCCCAGCAGCGGAGCAGTCAAACACATAGATTGATGGTGTCTTCAACCAGGAATCCAGGTCGCTAATTGGCAAAGGAATATACTGTGTATAACTCTAAAACAAACACCCAAATAAGAGAAGACAGAAATCACCCACAGCCCTGAGAAAGCAATCTCGGTAAGAAAGTAAACCTTATTAAATAGCCAAATTTCACCATTGGCTGTAGGTTTAGGAACGCCATGTCCATTATAATGGAATAGAACTCGTTCTGACTTGGCATACTTTCGACAAGTTGTGCAAAGTTTGTTGACTTCATCAACGGTAGGATCCAAGGATATTTTATACTTAGCCTGCACAAAGTTGCATTTTGTGTTTGGCCATCATAACTACTTGAATAAACAAGCTACGACCTTATCAACTGTAAATATCAAATTAGTGGCGAAAATATTTTCTTACTCTAGGTTGCCACCTCTCGTATTGTTGGTTCAAAGTTTTCCCAATTGTCTCAAGTGCTTTTTGAGGTGCCATAGAAAATGGATCTATCAAATAAGAGACAGGAATTAGTACCACTAGTAATTGTTAGTCTGTTGAAGAATTTGAAGCACTAATCTTTGAAAATTAAGCCAGGAAACAGATAAACAGTGTATAGTTATTGAATTAGATCTTATAACACCCCCCCACCCCAAAGAAACAACAGAATATGACACCAACACCATGAAAGTTTGGTGACATAAAAACATTCAGATTGCTAAGCCGACCAGAGACTTGGTCCGAGGTCTTCATCTCCGTTCAACTCTGGATGCTAACAATGTCTAAAATCTTCTGAAGTATGTAGGACAAAACACAATTTTAGACAGACTTAAGTTGAGACTTCATGTCAGCCAGGAGGACCTAAACATTGCTAGGAGAAGCCTAGATTAGGTTGTATTGAAATTTCACAAGGTATTTGGAACTACTTGAGACTCTGCTCATATGAATCTCACTCACCAAGAATGGTACTTCTCTGAGCCACTGATACGACATCATCATATGAAATTACGGTACAGTGTAAGGCTTCTGCTTATATTTCACAGCCGAATGTCACAGAACAGTTCTAAAGAATGGATAACTTTCAAGAAAACATTAAATTTGAGCCCTGCAACAAGCGAACTAAGTCACGTACTCGGAGAAGCGTAAGGGGGCAGGCCCATCATCCCTGAGTTCTGACACCAATGCAGTTGGATAAAAGGGGATGACTCCAAACAAATTTCTTGGTCATCTAAAACAAAAGAAAGATGAGGTTTTAAATGGATCCATAAATTGGCGGAGTCCATGAAATACTCAATTGTTGCTAGTGGAAAGGTCGCAAAACGTGAACAGTCTCCACTGGAAAAGAAGACATTCTTGAGGGCATGTCACACCCAATGTGGAGACCCCTCCCCCCACGCCAATCCACCCCGGTATACAGATATTACCAAGATCTCACATTTCTTTAGCTGAGGTTCGAGATGGTTAAACATTACACTTATGCATTTAAAGCTTTCTACAAGAGTGGAGATCCTACCAATAAGCTTACTACGCTTGGTTATCAAAAGAATGTTTACTACAGTTCTTTATCAACGAACAAAGGAAATTTTGAAGAATGAAAACTCCATGGCTTCATGAGAAGTCCTTCCTGAGAGTCCAAGTTGCTTTTCTAACAAGTCCTCCCAGATCATATCAAATTCAAGTCTCCTTTGTGCACTTTATCAATTAGCTAATTCTTGAGAAGTTGTCGCTATCGTCTGTCTTTTCAATAACTATCTCAATCACAATGCAAGTAACAAAAATTCAGAAGCTATATTCCTTCAGAAGGGACTCACTTTAAAACAAATTTACCACTAACATTTTTTCCTTAGCGAAAGGGGGAATTTATGAACAACCATCCTTCAGAGTATAAAGGGTTTGGAGAGGAGTTAATGCTACGATGGAAGTCTGGAGAGAAACTCTTGAGTCTAAAGGGTTTAAATTAAGCAAGTCCAAGACGAAGTATTTGGAGTGCAAGTCCGGTGAAGTGGTGCAGGAGGAGGACATGATAGTGGAGTTGGACACCTAAGCTATCGGTAAGAAAGATAGTTTCAAGTATGTGAGGTCTATAATCCAGGGTAATGGAGAAATTAATGAGGATATTTCCCACCGTATTGGTGCAGCATGGATGAAATGGAGGCTCGCATCTGGAGTCTTCTGTGATAAGAAAGTGTCCCTTTAAACTGAAAGGTAAGTTTTACAGAGTGCTAGTTAGACCAGCTATGTTGTATGGGCAGAATGTAGGCTAGTTAAACGTTCTCACATTCAGAAGTTAAAGGTGGCGGAGATAAGGATTTTGCGATGGATGTGTGGGTTTAGTAAGTGTGATAGGTTTCGGAATGAGGTTATCAGAGGCACGGTGGAGGTGAGTGCAGTGGAAGATAAAATGTGGGAGGCGAGATTGAGATGATTCGAACATGTGCTTAGGAGGGATTTGAACAACCCTGTATGAAGGTGTGAGAGATTGGCGAGGGATGGGTTCAAGAGAGGAAGAGGTAGACCGAAAAAATATTAAAGAGAGGTGATAGCACAGGACTTGAAGAAGTTACAACTTACCGAGGACATGGCCCTAGATAGAAAGAAGTGGAGGACGAGTATTAGGGTAGTAGATTAGTAGTTTTGGGATTAGTTTTTGTAGGGTAGTAGGTTTGTGGTCGTAGAGATTCAGGAGTCATAGTACCTTAAGGGTAGAGTCTGGCTCCCAGTGTTTTGGGTAGGTTTGTTACTTCATGTAGTGTGAGTATACAAATATGTGTTGACTGTCGATAGCCTTGCATTTGTTGTTATCGTATTGTATCGTCTTGTTTTTCTTATTGCTTATTGTTTTTTCTTCCTATTATGTCTTGCCAGTATACTATGCATTTTATATTTTAAAATTTTATAGTTTAGATTTTATTTTATATCTTATATTTTGTATATTATACAGTCTCGAGCCGAGGGTCTTCCGCAAATAGTCTCTCTACCTGACCTAGGTAGTGGTATGTCGCGCACATTCTACCCTCCCCAGACCCCACGATGCGTGGGAATATACTGGATCCGTTGTTGTTTGTTTCATCCTTCGGAGGTTATAGTACACAGAAAATTACTAAAAGAAAAATAGAACAAAACAAAGAATATTCAATTAAATGAAATATTAGAAAAAAGAAGAAGAGTAGCATGTAAACAAATTTAAAAGCAGAACAAGAAGAAGAAGAAACAGCAGCATACCAACCCAACACTCCATCCGAGCACAAGGAGATATCTTTATTACATCAGGTGGATCAACACTGATGTTTAAACACAAAACAAGGGCAACACATCCCGTCTTCATCTGCAGAAAATTTTGCATGCTAAGATGGAGAAGAAGGTAAAAGATTGGGCGTGTTTACTGCATGGAGAGTAAGTTCCAAAATGCAAGTGATATTAGCAGGCTTGCGAAATACAGGTGAAACACGTTGGTCATCAAGCATTACATGTGTCAAGTAATACTTTATAGATTAACAAGCAACAAGTAAAAACAATTTTTATCAAGCATTTGTTTACTCAAAAAACTATATATATCAAGCATTGGATGAGTCCAGAGTCATTCTTGGACTCCGCAATACTGCTGTTTCAAATTTCAATCTACAAACATTAAGCTGTCTCTTTTTGCAAAGAAGAAAACAATCACATCCAAATACCAGTAACTAGCACACAAGGGTGCACCAGTTGAATACTCTATCATAGTGCCTGAACATAATCTAAAGATGCATTCTTAAAAAATGAAAAATAAAACCTGGTCCATAAATAGCCTCTACTTTCATGTAGCAAACCTCTATAACAAACTACCAAATGCTATGGATGACTCTACTGCAGCCCATTTAAATATATTTTTTTATACTTTCAGTGTAAGGAGAATAAGTCTTTATTGCGTAAATGGTCAATCCTAATAGATGACTACAGTGCAGTCCCATACTCATCAATCATTATTTACATGTTTTTGGTGCCGACTTGGTATTATTCATAATACTCCCTTTTTGTTGTCCAAGAAATTAATGGAATCTTTTCCTTGTCAAAAAAAAGTCAGGTTAGTTCAGAATTTAGGCAAAGGCACTCTTTTTATTGTAAACTAATTAACCCTCGAATTTACATCATTCCATTCCAGTGCTTGTATAATCTCTAGGGGATTGGCAAAATCAAAATCCAAACCAGATGAAAATTATGGAATTTTGGTTTGAATTTTCCTTCACTAACTGGATTCTGGATTAGGGACTTCAGATTTTTTGGGATATCTAATAATCTGAATGTTCTATAAATTATATTAATCCATACTATTTATACATAAGCTCAAACACCCAATACTAAGTTAAGAACCCCACTAGATCAGTTAGTATGCCCTATTAGAGTAATGGATGGAGCAAACTGAGATGCATTAGCTGTGGTAATGAATGGTGCAATTTGATATGAATACCTTTATTTGGATGTCAACTATTTGTAAGAAGAAGAAGCTCAACTTACAGGTTCATAACCAAAAATCCAAAAATAACTAAACAGATTAAACCTAACTTAAAAAGCCTGATCCACTCCGACCTTATTTGATAGTAATTTCTTGAATTCGAAAACCAAAAATCCAAATTGAAGTTTTCATATCCAATCTGAAATACCCAAATGTCCACTCCTAATTATCTATATGCTATTATGCATTTTATTTTAGTTATTGAGGGGCATAACGAACAATTACATCTTCAATCATACTCCATTTCATGTGAAAAGACTGGATTAACACTAAAAGAGGACCTATAAAGTCAAAGACAGCATTGTAATTAAGATTTTGTATTTTTGAACAACTTGTACCGTTACTACAATTGAAGTGTAAGTGTAGCAGTTGTTCTTTCCGTCAAAGCTATTATTACAATGCCTCAATCCCAAAGTTGTTGGGTTCGGACATATGAAGCATCACTGTTCATTTATTTAGAGAACACCAAATATATGAATTTAGTAATGTCAATATTAATCCAACTTCGAAGCTGAGATTAAGGAACCAACAGCTTCTTGTTTGGATCACTTCGCCACTCATTGGTTAAAGCACACATTTCATTGAAGCACATAGCTTCACCTATGAAACAATAACTCCTCGCTTCGCTGCTTCAATAACTTTAAGTGATGAAGTAATAAGCTTTTAATAAAACAAGATAAGGTTAGTGTCTGGAAACTTGCACACACGTCAAAGATGCCATGGTATACCTGCTACCTCCCACCAACACAATTATCTGGTAGCTCTAGCCATAAAGTTTTAGACGGGAAAAGATCACTTGGTGTTTTCTCTCTCGATTGAGATTTGACCTATTGTTTCTCATGATTTACACCCATTTAATTAAAACCTAGATCACAACCCTTTGGTGCAAACAATTTAATATTTGCTTATGATATTAAAATACGTTGAAGTCCCATGAGTTCTTTCCTGTGTTCTTTCTTTCCAGCTATTTTAATAAAAACCATTATCCCATTTTGCCTCAAACTAAATGTCCATATTTCTACACCCAAAGGTGTGGCCTAGTGGTCACAGAAGTGAGTTAGACAACCTGAGGTCTGCCATTCACATCCCAGCAAAAACAAAAAACTCTAGGTGATTCATCCTATCTGTCCTAACCTTGGTGAAAAAAAGTTACCTCGTATTTGTTGCTGGTGGGAAATGGCAGATGTATGGTGGATTTAGTCGAGGAATGCAAAAGTTGGCTGGAACACCATGGTTATCCCAAACAAAGTCCATATTTCTCTATTAATCCCTCTAAAGACAATATCCGTATAGCAAGAAAGTAGTGTTCAACCACATATTGTACTCTAAGCAAATTAAAACACACTGTACTTCCAGTCTTTCCAGAAGATCTTCCCACAAAATCCTTCCCATTAAATCAACAAGGACCTTGATTGACACATCAGGTCTCCCTTTCCAGAAGCTGGTACACGTTAGGAGAAACCCCTCTCTGGAAGGAGTTGGGCAGAATGCTGATCAGCAATTAACAAGCTTCTTGAAGTCCAATGTTCTAAATCATAAAATTTAAAGTGAACCAATGTGTAATCTAGCCTACTCCTTAATATCCTATATGTTAGAAGTGAAAACATGAATTCAACAGAAACCGAGGAAATTTTTTTGGAGACCGGCATAAACATTTAATTGTATAGCAGAATCACTTAATCCTACTAATCTTTAAGGACTTGTATGTGTTGAATGCCTGAGTCAAGATAAGGATTCTGCAACTCCGGAAGACAATAGTGACATATTCAAAAATGCTCTAGTCAAAGTAACAACAAAGTAACCTTCGACATACATTCATGCCAAACGCATCCAATAAGAGCACAATAATCAATTGGTTTAACGGAAACTATAATATCTAGCTCCCCAAGTTAACATCCAAGATGAAAACAAGCTCAGCTTTACTTTGGCACACAAAGGAAGATGCTTATTCTGCAATGATGACAGACAAGAGAACTAATGCTCCCATTCAGTATTAATCTTCACTGTGAACCACGATATGTTAAATTAATCTAATGTCCGGATTCTGACAATTCCTTGCAGATTGCAGAGTAGTCATACCCAAATCACAAACTGCAAAGGCTGAAATCTCTTATTCGAACCTCCACCTTTGAACAGGCAGTTAGAAACAAACTTGTTTTATTAAATTAAATCTCAGGATACTCAATCTAAAATGACATTGGTGTCAACTTTTTCTTCCAATTATTTGAGCTATAAGCCAGTCCTAGAATAAGCTTCACTCTATAGAAACAAAGCAAGCAGGCTATCTTACAATTACATATTAACATTCAACTTTTAAGTGGAAAACCAGCCAAGAAATCAAGCAACAAGTATGGTGCTTTGCAGCACCACTAGCCACCTTACACTCCCTGTGTAACAAACAAGAAACTACACATCAATTGGATAAAATAAATCCGCATGTATTGATGCTAATTTCATTCCAATAGTGGTAAGTGAATTTTCTTTTTCATGACAAAGCAGGGATATTGAGATGCACAATGAAAAGAGAACAACTTACTCGGTCCCTAGGGCGCCATTTAGAGACCAAGCCGGTTTCAGATGGACCAGTAGGAACACAATCCTCAAAACCATCATGCCTAAGCTCACACAACACAATTGTCTGGGGAAAATAAGCCATACTTGTGGTTGTCAATGCATTATCAGCAACTCCACCACCAAGATAGCTACTACTAGCAGTGTCCGAATCTCTAACATTATTACTCCTTTCTCCATCCTCATTACCAAACTCATCTAAAGCTGTTGATGATTGCGAAAACCTCGATGCCATCAAATCCCCCAATGCCATTCAAATCAAAGCTGTAAATTTTCCTAACCTTGCCCTAATCGAACAGATTTTGGAGTGAAACTCATAACCCAGATCAACCCAGATACCAAAAACTCTAAAGACACCGTTTTAACCCAGTAATTCCCAAATAAAAATCAGTAACAATTGATTGAAAAAGGTTGTTTCTTTGAGGATTAATCAATGAAACCTGTGAACCAGCGACGGTGGGAGATGGAAAGAAGGAAGGAAGAAGAATCCAGTTTCGAGAAGGTTCTGGAGGACCCTAGATGAAACCCTAGAAAATGGTGATGATAGAGAAGAAGAAGAAGGACAGTGCGGCTGTTGTAGCAACAAAACAAGAAAAGAAGAGAGAAGGAGAGAGTTGTTTTGTATAATAATTAAAAAAATATATATATAGGAGTTGTAAGGGCCCGTTTGGTTTGGTTATAAAGGAAGTAGCGGGGATTTTTTCGTTCTTAAAAATATTTAAGTATTTTTAAAATGGTTTAAAAAATTAAAATTGACAAAGTAAATTATTGAAAGTAGGTTATACATATTTTGTTTTTAATTTAAAAATTCTTAAAATTTATATTTTAAAAAATATATATTATTTTTTAAGTAAAATCAAACTAATTCAAAGTAATTTTTTCAAAATATACCAAAAGCAAAAATTCTACATTATCAAGTGTAAGCGTATATGCTAGCGGTAGTCCGCACAATAATCAGAGGGATAAATGGCATAATTATATCATTTATTCTTGCAGTTAGCAAGGATAATAATTAAAAGAAAATTTTATTTAGTTATTGACTGTATGGAAACCCTTTTGTAGAAGATTATCAATCTCTTTTTTGCAAAATTTCACTAATTCTATATTCATCTGACAAAGTCGTGATTTAGTGGGAATGTTATCTTCGCAAAAATTATCTTCGTATGGAAGAGTGACAATATACTTTTTTTTTATTTCAAAAAGCAATGGGATGATCGGCACAAATATCAATGGCCAGTTGATCCGAGATTAATTTAATTTTCTCTTGTATTTTAGCAGATTTTAATATATCAAAAATATTCATGCTATATATTTCATTTTGTAAAGAATTAATATGCTTATTAATTAAAGCATTGATATCTCTAGTGATTGGTTCGGTTATAAACTGAAAAGAGATTTTTTTATTTTTATAATGTGCAATAAATTCTTTTGAATCAAATTTTGAAAAAATGATATATAGTATTAATAAAAGTGGTTCCAAGTATAATTAGAGGATGCATTTGATTCTTTACCAAGAAAAAGAAATGAGGAATGCACGAAAATATATTCAAAAAGAATTTTTTCAAAATAAATGGATCAAATTTAGAAATTGATTCTTTGAAACTTATAGTCAAAATAGTTTAAATAATATTTCTCAAGAATTCTATAAATTTTGTGCATTACATAATAAAATTATGTATTTTGTTCCTTAGTTTATAACTACTTACTTGCCTTTATATGTAAAGGTGTTAGAACAAAGAGTTTTTAAGGATTCAAAGGGTAATATTATACAAACTGTTTACCCTTCTCATAATCCTTTTATGTTACCAATTTCAAGATTTAAATATAAATACTCTTACTTCTGATAATATAATAGAATTACTAAAAGATATTTCAGATGAAGATACTCGAAGCAAAATAATAAATATGGCTTCAGCATCCAATTCTCAAACGAATAAAATTGTTTGCTCTTCTAAATCTAAAATTGATTTTGAAGATAAACTATATTCTTTAACAGAAGTACTTTCTCGACTAGAAAATAAAAAAGACACTATGGTGAGAGATACTTCTTTAGATAATTTAAAATTTGAAATTGAAAAACTTAAAAATGAGATTAAATTCATTCAGCAAAATCAAATGATTAATAATCACCGACTTTCTCAATTAGAAAAAAGTCAAGCAGAATCATCTGAACCCATTGATAAAGGGAAAAATAAAGTTGAAGAAATAATTCAAGAAGAAGAAAATTATGAAGATTCTTCTAAACCAATTTCCTTTTTAGGAATGATGTAAATCGTTACAGCCCATAGATGGTATATTAAATGTACCATTCTAATTAATAATGAATTCACTATCACCCATACTGCTATGATTGATAGTGGAGCAGATGTAAGCTATACTCAAGAAGGATTAATTCCTTCAAGATATTTTGAAAAAACTAGTTATGCAGTTAAATCTGCATCAGGACATACTTTAGATATAAAGTATAAATTATCCAATACTTTTATATGTCAAAACAAAGCTTGCATTCCTCATTTCTTTTTCTTGGTAAAGAATTAAATGCATCCTCCAATTATACTTGGAACCCCTTTTATTAATACTATATATCCTTTTTTAAAAGTTGATTCAAAAGGATTTATTGCACATTATAAAAATAAAAAAATCATTTTTCAGTTTATAACTGAACCTATCACCAGAGATATAAATGCTTTAATTATTATGAAACAAAAACATATTAATTTTCTACAAATGTAAATACATAGCCTGAATATTATTGATACATTAAAATCTGTTAAAATACAAGAAAAAATTAAATTAATCTCTGAACAATTGGCCATAGATATTTGTGCCGACCATTCAAATATTTTTTGGGATAGAAAAAAGCATATAGTCACTCTTCCATATGAAAATAATTTTTGTGACCAAAATATTCCCACAAAATCATGCCCTGCCAGATGAATACAGAATTAGTAGAATTTTGCAAAAAAGAGATCTTTTGTCTAGATTATATGACGCTAATATATTTTCAAAATTGGATTTAAAATCAGGTTATTAGCATATTCAAATATTTAAAGAGCATACATATAGGACTGCTTTTAATGTCCCCTTTGGGCAATACAAATGGAACGTAATGCCTTTTGGACTGAAAAATGCTCCTTCTGAATTTCAGAAAATTATGAATGATATTTTTAATCCATAGTTGGATTTCATTATTGTGTATGTTGATTATATTTTAGTATATTTAAAACGTTTGAATCTCATGTCAAGCATCTTGATATATTTAAGAAAATTGTTATACAAAATGATTTGGTTATATCTAAATAAAAAATGAGTACATTTCAAACAAATGTCAGATTTCTTGGACATAATATTTGTCAAGGAAAAATAATTCCTATTCAAAGATCAATAGATTTTGCTTTCAAATTTCCTGATATCATAACTGATAAAACTATGCTTCAAAGATTTTTGGGAAGCCTAAATTATATATCTCCATTTTATAAAAATCTTTCCAAGGATCTAGCTCCTTTATATGAGAGATTAAAAAAGAATCATAAATCACCATGGAATGATAGTTTAACAGCATTAGTTAAATCTGTTAAAGAAAAGCTTAAAACCCTACCATGTTTAACTTTGGCTAACCCAGATTGGCCAAAAATTATAGAAACTGGTGCATCTAACATCGGTTATGGAGGAATACTTAAACAAGTAAACCTCAATGATAAACATGAATATATTATAAGATTTCATTCAGGAAAATGGATTGAGGCCCAACGCAAATATGCAACAGTGGCCCATGAAATGCTATCCATTGTTAAATGTGTTTTAAAATTTCAAGACGATTTATATAATCAAAAATTCTTGATTAGAATATATGCTCAATCAGTCAAATATATGTTTGACAAAGATTTCAAACATGATATTTCAAAATTAATGTTTGCTAGGTGGCAAGCTCAACTAGCCCCATTTGATTTTGAGATTCAATATAAAAAGGGAATTGATAATTCTTTACATGATTTTGTATCTAGAGAATATTTATCTAATTAATTATGCATTATTCTGAAGCATATTTTGATGATAAAACACTAATAACTATTATAAAGATTTTCCCTTTAGGTCAAGATATTTTGACAAAAAATTTAACAAAACTAATACAAGAAATTATTAAAGAAGAAAAGAAATCATTTCAGTCTTATAGACAATGGTATGGAGATAATTATTATCTTGATGAAAATAATTTTTTTGATAATCACTAATATCTCGTGTTTACAGATATGACAGACCTACCGTGGTCTAAGGTTAGAGGTCGTCATAATAACAGGGCCAGAGGAAGGGGAAGATCAGCCCCATCATATAGTGGTTCCTCATCATCCAACAATTTTCCTATGTTAAGTCTGGAAAATAAGAGTTAATAAACTCAAAAATTGGAACAGCTTCTTCATCTACAACAAAAGAAGAAATTTCTTCTATCAATCTAGAAGATATTCCTACAGACAGTCCATTATATGGACAGTTAAAGGCATATATAGAATCTCAAAAGCAAAAAGATACTTTTGCTTCTATGACTAAAGAGTCTGATGAAAATAAAGTTTATGAAGAAAGGCCTACAAAAGAAATTATATTTCTTTTAGAAAATACTGATATTCAGTTGAATGATCCATGGAAGATGTTTGAAAAATATTTATCAAGGAATTTATATTTTTCAGGAGAGTCATATAAGACTCGGACCTATTATGAAACCATATTAATCAAGACAGGAAGTGCAGAATTTCAACACTTCTCCACAGATGAGAAAGTTTATAACTTCTCCAAGATAATTATCAAACAGATTATATCTATTACAGAATGGGGTTTGTCTACCATGAATGAATGACAGATTGAAGTTAAGATTGGTACTAATAGTATGATTCTTAACCTAACATATTGGGATTATATCCAAACCTTCCACAAAGTGTTTTATTATAACAATGATAAACATAAACACACCTGGTTTATAAAAATTTGTTCAAAGATATTTGATAAATAAATTCCCAATTGGTTCATCACATGGTGGACTTTTCATGGACCTACGGTAAAAAATTTTCCAAACGAATACTTTGATTTATACAAAGAATGGGTGAAGCTTTTTCCAGATCTCATAGATTTATATTGTCAAGACTATGTTTGTAATATAGAAAAAAATTGATTAGATAATGTTTTTTATTGAATTTTCTATACCATGGATCCATAAATGAATTTCAGAAATAGGATTTACCACAGAGGATAAAATTCCTTGTTTATATAGGGTCTATTATAATAATTTCTGGGATAAATTTAACCAAAAAAGATCCACAAACAAAGCAGGCCTATGGTCAAAAACTCCTGGACAATATTAAAATAAAAATTCAGGAGTATGCACAGCAGCCACAAAAGGCGATGGTCGATGATAGTTCTGTCAAACATGTGGCTCAAAGAATTTTAGTTCAACCAGGAGATAAAGCTGAGATGATTAATAAACATCTGGCCGAAGTTAAGAAAAAATTGTTGAAGAATCTTGATAAATATAAGAAATCGGATACTTCAATGAAGAGTGAAGCTAACGATGATATTGCTGATGCTCAGTCGCAAGGGTCAAAACATATTCTATCTGAAACTGAATTACAAAAAGTGGAAGAATTCCTCGAGACCTTAAAAGAAAAAAAGGAATGAGACGAAGTCTACGCACGATCAGAAGGCTAAAACAATGGCGTGTTATGCTAGGATATTCCCCAAAAAGACTTAAAGTCAAAAAGATAATTTTTATCTCTACTAAAAAAATATTATATATTTACAGTACATATACAGTATTAGACACCCAGATAAGGGATCCAATTTTATTAGATAATATTTTATGTTGTAATATTTAGGGGCCCACACATGGACCCATTTTTACTGTTTAGGGACCCACTTTGATACCTGTTGTCCCCTTAGCCCTTCTATATAAAGGGGCTTATATTTCATTTTGAGGGCAGAGTTTCCTTTCTGCTCCTTCTTATCTCTTATTTCTCCCTCCTCTTTCTTTAATCTGTAATAGTTTCTATATAAATAAAAGTGTTCAGTTCAATATAGTTCTTCGGTGTACAGTCTCCGGCGGTTTAAGTACGTGTTTTAATTTTGTTTTTATTAATTTTAGTTTCTCAGAAGCCGTGACTATGTCCGGTTAAGTATTATATATATTATAAAAGAGACTGGCTCAGTTAGAAAGAATTTTATTATAGTCTATTGACTAGGTTTTAAGACGGTGGTAAGTTGATTCTGGCCCTACTTTGTTAATTGAGTCCTGCGAGCAGTGATATTGTAAGTCCCCGTTTATTTGGAGAAAAAGAAGGGGCAGCCTTTTCCACTGTATGAACTGCAGGAATAGATTAATAATAGTAAGTGGCTTAGAGTATGACAAACCCTATGCTTAAGTAAAAGGTTTCCATACAGTCAATAACTAAATAATTTTTTTTTATTATTATCCTTGCTAACTGCAAGAATAAATGATATAATTATGCCTTCTATCCCTCTGATTGTTGTGAATTATTTATTTCATTTATGCTAATTTTAGCAACATCATTATTGACAAACTTTTGAAAAGCTGAAAATGTGAGACCTGTATTATTTGGTAACACAAAAGGATTTTGAGGAGGGTAAACAGTTTGTATAATATTACCCTGAGAATCCTTAAAAACTCTTTGTTCTAACACCTTTACATATAAAGACAAGTATGTAGTTATAAACCAACGAACAAAATACATAATTTTATTATGTAATGCACAGAATTCATAGAATTCTTGAGAAATATTATTTAAATCATTTTCACTATAAGTTTCAAAGAACCAATTTCTAAATTTGATCCATTTATTTTGAAAAAAATCTTTTTGAATATATTTTCGTACCAGTGATCCTGGACTAAAATCTATTTGTTCATGCATCATTCTTTAAATTTGATTTCTATCACCCTCATTAGGGTCAAAATTCATTTCTGATGCGGTTGTATCTAAATCAGACAATTTATCAGTTGCCTAGACAATATTTGTTATCGAGTCAATTTTTACTTTATCGACCATCCTATTACTTAATATATGAAGCGATAAAGGCCTAATTCTAGCGGGGCCATAAATAGGTGTGTCCGGAGTAAAAGGTGAAATATGTCGAATTTCAGGCAAAGACCTATACTCAGAAAAAAAAACTGTTATAAA
Organism: Withania somnifera; assembly: GCA_039654485.1. NCBI lineage: Eukaryota > Viridiplantae > Streptophyta > Magnoliopsida > Solanales > Solanaceae > Withania > Withania somnifera. The sequence continues at coordinate 6,882,195 of JBDJHY010000116.1, read as the reverse complement.
CAGGAGGTTTGTTATCTACAAATTGAATACATACTTTTCCATCAGGATTTTGAGTTATGTGAGAATATTCACTATTAGTCAAATTATTTGTGACTTGACTTGGAGCTATTACTGAATCTATAGTCCATGTTGTTGGAAAATTTATTTCCTCCCATTTAATTGGTCTCCTAGTGGTGACCTTAGATTTTGTAAAATTTGTTTCGACTACTATAGTCTGATTAGCTGTATCATATAATTTACATCTAGGATTTAAAGTAGATAACAATTTAAAATATATTCTATAAGATAGACAAATAAGTT
>JBDJHY010000116.1:6851963-6866254 GCA_039654485.1 Withania somnifera | reverse complement strand
AGCTTTTCTTTAGTCACTGGATGGCCAACCCTGCAGAAATTGATAGAATTGATTAATTTGAGACTTGAAGCCATAATGATTGGTGACAAGGACTTCTAATTGTTCTTTACCTCCAGATATTCTGAATCAATACTCTTGCCCAGATATAATGCATTAGCAATTCAGATCATGGGTCAACAAATGAAGGAAATACAGCCTTGCCAAGATAAACCTGTTGCATCTCCTCCCTCCATATCTAGGAACAATGAAGTTCAATAGGTTAAATACAGGATTTGGCTCTTTAAAAATTTGAAGATTCATATCAACAGAGAGTACCATGTTGGAAACCAAAAATCAAATAAATAGGAATATCACAGTATGAAAATTTTGTTTTAACAATTTTCAACTAAAAAAGAATAACAAGAACAAAGATCACTACTCTTCTGTCAACACCATAAGATGCAAAATTCTAATCAAAGAGAACAGAAAATCTTCAAACAGCTGTTATTCTGGAGCACAATTAATTCCTTCATTGAGGCCCAATGGGCATCTGAAAAGGGTATGTACAAAGCTGATTCCGATACTCAAGAGGATCTAAATTGAGAAACATTATATACAATCGAAGTAAGTACTTACCATATCGCGGAACTCAAGCCGGATATGAGGCACATTTGTCCTATGAATATCATTTCCATCTGGTCCTCTCTTGTAGTACTCCTTCCCAATCCAGTGGGACTAAGCATAGAAGTGGAACATGTCAGGAAATACCACATAACACGAGCATCAAAATTCCCAATCAGGGATTAGCACACACCAGCCATTTAAGTAAGATGACTAATAGAAGATAAACAAGTAAAATATGCAGAAAGTGTCATTAAAACTAAAGAAAGAGAGCTGGACGTCATTGCCGATGCCACTGATCTGGAAAGTAAGGTCTCGACAGTCAAATGGACCCCGCACCCCACCCCCACAAACTCCCAAACCCAAAAAAGGAAATAAGGAAATTGAAGCATGATCGCAATTAAAACAATTACAAGTTTACCAACGAACCTCCATGTTCCATGTACTCATCCTAACAACAAGAAACAGAAAATGGGCACAATGACTCAAGAATAGAAGGGATTTCCTTATGGAACTCTCAACTACCAATATGGTCTACATCAAATATAGACAAACGAGATATAGATGTAATTGGATTCACATTTCAGATAGACGCATTGCAGTTCTAGACTCCGTGGGGACCTATGGATTTGTGCATCTATTAATTAATGAAATTTGGTGAAAGTGGAGATCGGTAGCAATCAGGAAAAGGCACAAGCTTGCTGAATATTGAGAGATGGGTGCAGAATACCATGCTATTAGCAATTAGTTTTTTTAGGTAATACACAAACCTTCAGTGCATGGGAGAAACCAGATTGGTATACTGAATTGCGGGCAATCTCACATAAATCACATGCACTCAACTTCCAAACCTGCAGGGTGAAACAATTAAACCCCCTGATAAAGTGACATAATCAAGTGTTTCTGCAAGAACAAGGAATACTCACTGAAGCAGCTATGCTGTACTCTTCAACCAGCGCTTCTTTCGTTAAGTGAATTTGCAAGGGATCATCCGTTGAAAGAGAAACATTCAGGCCTCTCAAGAAGAACATGGGAAAAGGATTCCGATGGTAGTCCAAAAATAAAGAGTTGTTACTAAGAGGAGACATAGCCAAACCAATCTGACAAAAACAGGTCATGATAACACACATCATCACCAACATAACCAGTATATTCCCACAAGTGGGGTCTAGGAGGGTGAGTCGTACACAGACCTTACCCCTAATTTTGTGGTATAGAGAGGTGGTTACTGATAGACCCTCGAAAAAAGGTTGTTTCCACAAGACCACAAAAAATTTACTTCAATATCTTCATTTACCTGAGCCAAGTAGTACAGGTATTGAAGAACCGGAGACTTTCTCAAATTGATACCATGAGCAATGTTATGGGATGTTAAAAATGTCGCCGCAAGGTGGTCAATATCCCCAGCCTGTAGATTGTAAAACATCTAATCAGCAAACAAAAGTAACTCGTAAATAAACACACTATAAAAATATGCCTGAGTGACTACCTCCCCAGAATGTGGCCGGAATTTGATGGTCGTCATGCCCTTTGACTCACGCAACTGAGATGTTATTTTGCAAGGGTCAGATCTCAACATATGAAAAGCGCCTGAGCAGAAATATCAACAAGACATTTGTGTGGTAGAGAGATAATTCTGCCATTAGCATTGTGGCAGACAGATCTAGAGATGTAATCCTAAACTTGCAATACATTCAAAGTAGACTGGGACCAAATCTTTCTCGTCTGAAAATGGATTTACTAATGGGTAATATGCAATTATCCGAACTTCCTTTTAACAACCAATAAAACAGAACTGCAATTATAACAATTTAGTTTTACATTATCTTTCTCAAGAAATCAGCAATATCAAGTTAGAAGCACCTCACAAATATATTGTGCTGAGTACTGACCACATTTTATGAGAAACACTGACATGGTTTGGATTATCGAATGATGCCAAACACTGAAAAGTGTTATTGTTTAGCAAAAATTGTGGTAGACGGAAGAGAAGGCTCAAGGCTTGGAATGTTGCTCCACTAGCACTTACATATAGGTTTCTGGAGAAAGAAATAGGAGAGCTTTTGAAGAGAGATAAATTTTGTATGGGAGGAATAGCCTCTTATCCATAAATCCTTTTGAAGCACCCATGAGGTCCTCGCAAGTAGAGAAGACTAGGTCCCGTTTGCATAAAACCGTTTCTTTTGGTAGGTTTTCGCTTGTATACAGACATTCGTTTTGCCCAAACATTAGTGAAATCCTATTATTTTATCCCAAAAAGAGACCATATCACAAAGGGTGTTTGGCTGAAGCTAATAAGTTGGTCAAACTAGCTTATAAGCACTTTTTGGCTTATCTATGCATTTGGTAACACCAAAAGTATTTTTATGTCGAGCTTATAGACCAGAATCAGCTAAAATTCATATGCTGGTCACTCCAACTTATGGTTTTTTACAGCTAATAAGCACTTTGGGTTTGACCGGACATTTTACAATTTCATCCCTAAAATCGTTTGTAATCTTTGAAATACTTTTCCTAAAATATCACTTTCAATTAACTCTATTGTATTTCCGTCATTTGTCCCTTTTTACGTAAAAGTTCTTTTAAATTTATTTTTTTTTAAACAGCTTTAAGGATATTTCAGTCATTTTAAAATACTCTTTACCAAAAGCACGTGTATTATCAGTTTCAGAACTTCTATCCAAGTATATAACTGCTTACTCATAAAATCAGATTCAGCACGTATAAGTATATTACAACATTTGATGATTATCAACTACTTTTAATCAGTTAACTCAAACCAGCCCATAATATCTTACTAGGTTCATTAGCAAACGAGATATTCCTTCATACATTCTGGTCCATTCAATATAATCCACTACTATCAATTTAACCAATCTATCCCCAAAGCAAATAAACACAAATGCAAGATCATTACGCAAAAAGCCATATGTTTCCAATCAGAGAATAAAGTGATTGCTGAAGGAAGAATTAGAAATGATGCAACTTACGAACCTTGTTCAGGGTGTAAAGATTGGCATAACAATAGTAGACATAGTATGAGAATGCAGGATTGAATACGTTAGTCCATTGAGCAGGTGTAGGCATGTGTTTGGTAGGCCTTCTTTCTGGTTTGCTCTCGTCATCCACCAAATCCAATCCAACAACCTGATGACATAACAAGATGTGAAATAAGAAGAACATATTGTCATTACAGGATAGAAAAAAGTAGATGATTGCTGAAAATAATCCTAAGGCAGTGTACTGAAATTGAAGAAACATGCTGCCACAGTTATAAACCATGCTCCTTTTATCCTTCTCAACAATCTTTTAGGTCATCTACTTTATTTTATCATGTATATGCACTCAACCAAGATCTTTACATTCACCAAATGTAGATATATGTCCCCATATCACAGAACAAGAAAGGGGAAAAGTAAATAGGACGGTGTTATCAAAGGCGCAGTTAAGCCTAAAGCGAGGCTCAAAACGTGTTGAACGCTTCGCCTCGCTTTTTGTGCACTTTATTGTCGTCATCAAGTTTTTAAAGCATACTTTTCCTTGTCACTGAGTCTCTCAAGAAGAGGCGATACTAAACAATTAATATTTCACTTCATTGTAATTACTTTTCAATTTCTTTGTTCATATATTTTTTCATTCATGCTTATAACTATTAGTATTGGTCAAAACATAAATATTTGTATGTATGCTCCCATTGTGCCTTTTTTCATTGAAGTTCATGCTTTTTTGCACTTCATTGTCGTCATCAAGTTTCTAAAACATATTTTTCCTTGTCAATGAGTCTCTCTGAAGAGGCGATACTAAACCATTAATATTTCACTTTATCAAAATTATTTTTCAATTTCTTTGTTCATATATTTTGTCATTCATGCTTATAACTATTAATATTGGACGAAACATAAATATTTGTAGGTATGCTCTTTAAGCCCCAACGGACCTTAGAGGTTTTTTACGCTTTTTGCTTTTTATAACACTGATAGTAAATACAACTAAGCTGGATCATATCCAACACGTACTATCCCAAGAAGTCTTAGTACTTCCTAAAATTCCCATCACAAGTCTGACTGAACTTGACAACCAAATCTTTAGTCCTCAACTGAACATGGGTCCAACATGTTCCGTTAGTAAATTAAAGGAAAATAAGTCAAATGTTAGTAAATCATACCTGCTTTAAGAAGATATGCAGGTGGGGATGTGAATCTGGGTCAACAGTAACCTCAAATAAGGGCAGAAAGATGTTGTCGAGGATATTCTGAAATGATGTTACAATCCCCATTTCTTTATATATGTTGTAGAGTCTTGGAAGCTGGAGAAAAAAAAATCATTAAGAAGAAATAGATGAAGTGCAAAATCTTTCTCATCCCCTCCTTCATACAAATGAAAGCCAAATGGTCAACATTAACAGAAATTAAACTAAACCACTAAAAGGATAAAGACAATCTAGTGTAAGATAATTGAAGTGCTATTTTGAAGGTAATGTCCTAATCCAAGTTCCCAAGATTGGAACTTAAGATAAATCCGGTATCTTAATTTAGTCAGATTAAGATTGACGGTTAAGATTATATTAGATAGTTCTCATGGTCATACTGATTTAGATTATTTAGAGCTGGTTTTTTTTTTTTTGGAATATAAGTGATCTATGACTAAAAGACACCTTCAAAATCGAATAGTTCAGTCATTAGAGCAAAGTGTCAACTCCGCAACATTTGATTCTATTCACGACTATATTCTAACACTAAATTATAGCACCAACATCTAAAGTTTTCGAAGTCGACCCCAAAATTTCAGCGTCTAGTCTATAGTGCCTACTGTAAGAGTATCCAGTCCACAGCTTAAAGAGATCACCTCAATCACACACCTCCCATATTCTTTTTCATTCCCCTAAAAGTAACCAGGGAAAGCGTGGCATAAATCATAAGAAAATGTGCCAGCTCTAATTCAAAGTTGCAACTAGTTAAGACATGATAACCAAAATGCTTACAATTGACCAGCAATTGCATATATTTCATCATACCTGAATCAACCAGACAACATTCTCACTGTACAGTTCATTGTTCACTATCCAGCTTGCAAGTTGGTCCCACTCACTCATCTTTCGGCCATATATTGATATCCTGTATTCTGCCATCTACAACAAAGCGGGCAAAGATTAAGAAAGCCAAATGAAAAGGAAAGACAAAACCAGTGTTATTAAAATATGTGGCTTTGTTGCTTAAAAGTGATGCGACACGAGGAGTTATTGCTTCATGGATGAAGCCATGCACTTCATAGAAGTACGTGCTCAAATGGTATGGCACAAAGTGATCCCAATCAGAAGTAGAGAACCAGATCTCGTCTTTGAGGAGTAGAATTAATATCAACATCATTTATTTATTTTTTTGCCAAATTACGATATTAGGGGGAAAAAATAGATGTGCGTAATGGTCAAATTTTAGTACCCGTTATTACAATAATGTTGATATTGATATTAGAATTAATATCAACATTATTGTGATAATGGATACTAAAATATGACCGTTGAACATCTGGTTATTTGTTACAAGAATGAACTTACTTGATATTTGCTTGCAGAAAGATCAGAAAATACTTGCTTAGTCAGCTCAGCAAGAAAACGGCCTGCAACAGAAAACAATTAGTTTATCGGAATAAGACAATCTGAGTTACCACAACTGGACTTCTTATTTTCTGCAACTTAATTGAGTAGAATGTGTCATGCATATTTAATGAACATCCTTCAAGAAAAAACTTGGATTTGCTAAAGTAAACACACCGATACCAGAAACTTGGCCATACACATTCAGATAATTATCCAAGTTCAGGTAAGATAAGATAGTTACTTGATAACTTTAAAACCACACAACAACTTGTATTGACTTCATAGAAGATGAATACATAGTAATGATGAATACAAAGTGATGATAGGACCAACTAGAAATACCATCGGAAAGATATGAAAAGAATACCTTGTATAAGATTATCCTGCTTAAGGAAAATTTCCCTCAGCCTACTTTGACCGCAGGGATTGTACTTGAGATTAAATTTGTCAAAACGATGAAAGGTGCTCTTGTCAGCATGAACATCTAATAAGTCAACATTGAGATCGTACCTTTTCAAAGAGAGTAAAACCATGAGATCATGTTAATAACTAGGTCAAATTGCATATTCTTTCAAACACCAACTCCTAGAAACTATTTTCTTACCCGGTCAAATCTAAGCTTTCAAAGACTTCCTTTAAGGTCATATAAGTTCCATCACGAAATATAACAACCTGAAGAAAATCAGGAGCTTTAGATGCCCAGAGAATCGGAGAACTGAAGCACACATCAGCAAAGAAATGCAAACAAAAAATTGTATGCTGATTTTCAAAAAAATTGTATGCTGATTCTCAACAAAAAATTGTATGCTGATACCTCATCTGGCTCCTTCCTCAACTTTGACTTGATGAATCTCAACAAATGTTTCTGATTCATGCATGCTGAGTGATGAACATGTGTATCAACCTTCCTCACATTGTAGAAGTCGCGATGAGGTGCACTTTTCTGAGCAAGGAACTCCCGATCCGCATTAAGCATCAAATGTAGATTGAATTTCTGGATAAAAATTAAGCATCATAACAAAATTAACACATCATAGTATCTGAAAGAAATTCGAGAAGGGTGAGGTCTATACCTGTTCCAGAAGCACTAGGCGGTGGTGGCATAATGTTCGGATGTTCCCAGCTGCTATTACTTTAAGGATGTGATGGAAGTCCGTGAAAAAGGTCGTAGCATCGGCAACAGGAAAAAGTTTCTCCTTAGCTGGTCCAAGTGCAAGGAGGAGGGCCAGACATTAAAGTGAATAGATGAGGAATTAGATGGTCCTTATGGACTTGAAAAGATAAAAACAATGAAGTAAGAGCTTCCAAGCTTACAATCTTTATTTGCATATACATGAACAACTCCATCTTCCATCTGAAAATAATGCTGTAGAAGTAAATCAAGAAATTAATCAGCATAAATCACAAGTAATATGACATGTATATCTATTCCAGAAAATCCAATAGCAGTAGCAACATGTACCATATCCATAAATATCATTAACGATAGTGATAATTGTGTTTCTTGCACATAAAAACTTACATCAGATTTTCCCTCAGGAGTGAATTCAAATGGATTTGGATTTGGCTTTGGGGTGCATGGATCAGAAATTACTTCCTTCACCCAAGGAGCAATAGCCTCCTTGAATACATAACTTTGTCTCATTTCAAGACAAACTTGCAAGTTCCGGTAGACCTCCACTTCATCGGCAGATGGCGTCTCTAGAAATTGCATTAACAAAAATTTAGAAGATGCTGGAACCTTTAACACATCCAAGAGAAATCACTACTTTTTTTTTTACTGCTAAGAAACAGCTAGAATACAGAAATTATACTTCCTCTTCTTACAGCGAGTTCTTTATTTTTTTCGATTCTTTTCTTATTTTTGGTTTGAGTGTTGCAGGAAGCGAGATTGAGATGGTTCGGTCATGTGCTTATATGAATGACCCCGTACGGAGGTGTGAGAGGTGGCGGGGATGAGTTCAAGGGAGAAAGAGGTAAACCGAAAAAATATTGGAGAAAAATAATTTTACAAGACTTGAAAAAGTTACAGCTGACCGATGACATGGCCTTAGATAGAAAGTTGTGGTGGACGAGTAATAGGGTAGTAGGCTAGAAGGTTTGGGGTTAGTTTTGTGGGGTGGTAAGTTTGCTACTGTAGGAGATTAAGAGTCATAGTACCTTAGGTGTAGAGTCTGGGCTTCTTGAGTTTTTGGTAGGTTTGTTGCTCCATGTAGTGTGAGTTTATTAATATGGGTCGATAGTCTAACATTTGTCATTACCTTATTGATTTTACTGTCTTATTACTTATTGTTTTTTTCTTCCCATAACGCCATGCCAGTATATTAGGTGCTTTTATATTTTGTATTTAATATTTTGTATATTGCACTGTCTTGAGCCGAGGGTCATCCGGAAATAGTCTCTCTACTTGACCTAGGTAGTGGTATGAACTACGTATATTTTACCCTCCCCAAACCCCACGGTGTGTGGAATTATACTGGGTATGTTGTTGTTGTTGTTGTTGTTTTGTGGGGTGTTTTGCATCCTAGGTAACAAGATCCAAATTTTGAAAAATGATACAATGAGAACATATTTTCATCAAGACTAGTACTCCTGATACTAGCACGAATACTCCATTTTGGCCACCCAGTCATTAAGTTCCCGGTAGCACAATATACACTAATTCAATGACTTCCAATTAAGACAATGGCAACAAAACTTATCCAATACAAAGAACAAAAAGAAATGACAAAAGTAGATGAAAATGGTTATTTCCTAGTTTCTTCAGATTATGCAAGGGCATACTTTGAACTCCAAGAAAGGAAACTAAACAGACAATATAGATCAGCTACTATAGAGAGGAGAGAAAAGATACTAGTCACAGAATGTTCATGTTGACCTTTGATATATTGTACTAAGATGAAGCTTGATAAAGTGAGTTCCCTCTCTGTGTTTTTCAGATATGATCACTGGTTCACCTGATATATGCTGAACTGGGCCACAGGTTTCTACAGAACTCATTTCTTTACCTTTCTGATTTATTTACACTCTCATTTCAGGGGAACACAGAGGAAAGACAAATAAAACTTTCTTTGAAAAATGTTTCGAGTGACCGTGACATACTTTAGGCTTCAGATGAACAAGCTGAAATGACGAACATTTACGTATTAACTCGATGTTATTTTGCTTTCTCTGAATATGAAAATCCTACGCTGAGACTCCAAGATTCACAAAACATAGTGGGTATAAGAACATTCTGTTCTTCCATAGCATGCCAAGGACTGGAATACAGAAGGGACAATTACCACCAGGGGATATCTTCAGTCGTACAAATGTTTCTTGCTCTGGCTCTTTACGAAGAATATCTGCAGCTATTGGATCAGGTTGAACACCATGCAAGTCACCAGATACACTGTGTGAGCGAATCATACTGGGTGAAGCCATAGCTATTTGTTCCCCATTGGCATCCGGGCCCTGTTTAACAATCAATTTAGCAAAGAGTTAGTTGTCAAAATAATGATATTTTCATGAAGAACATAGCAACTTGTCCTTGCAGTCATATGAAACCTTTTAATATGTTTTTCTACATAAGTAATATACTTGGATTTGGAAAGCACGATGTGTGATTGTTTTTTTCCTCTTTATTTGATTTTAGTGTGTGTATCACGAGGGGGGGGGGATGAGCAGAGTGGAACAAATGGAGGAACAGGAGGTCCTAATATTCCAGTACCACATTCCCATTAGTGTGTAGATATGCAGTGTCAAGTTTAGCGGTGTCTGTAATAGTGTCTTCCTCATCTGATCCTTCTATACTTTCAAATGCACTTGCACTTGCAACTGGAGACTTCGGAGAAGTAGGCCTAAGAGAATGTGCAGATCTTGATTTCCCTTCAAAAAAAGAAAAGTGAACATGACACATAGGGGAAAGCTTTAACTTCATGTATACGGAATTAGAGATCAGTTCTAATCAAAGAAGAGAGACGTGAAATATCTTGTAAGGTTCTGAATCAGAACTATGAAAAAGAGTCGAACACAACAACATGCACTTATAGTGGAACAAGATCTTCCATGCCTCTTCCGCAAGTTATGGATCAGTATATAGATAACAGAGCATCTAGGAGAGATGTGAAACCAAAAGCTGCTAAGACAAGCAAGTTCGGAACAGCCATTTACTCTATGAAGTGCAACGATACGCACAGTTCAATGATAACCAGGGCACAGCACAGTCAAGGGCCTCGAGGCAAATTTCTCCCTTCTTCAGGTTATTCCAGTACTGTCAAACTTCAGATCATGACTGTATGGGAGTTAGGGAACTGTCTTACAAAGTCAGAATAAATTACTTAAAAAATGTTTGATTGAATTCAAATCGAGGATAGTAAAGGGTCGCATATTTTTTCCAACTCAAGAACCTAGGAAGTAGTGCATGGCATAAGCACTCCGCAAGACATTATTAGCACTACAATAGTCACAGTATTCAAAAGTACCGGGACATGGAAAAACTACGGACAACACGATTATATCTGGCAACTGTAGCAATGTAAACTGCTACTGCACTTGAATAAAAAGTTTGTCTATTACCATTTCACTTGACCATAAGATGTTTGTGCTACTGAAGATCTTCCATAGTAAAAAAGGATATTTTCCTAGTCATTGCAGATTTCACTCTCTACAGAAGTTGTCACTAGCAACTCATTGGTTCTTTTCACACACAATTAACAACAGTATATGACACCTCAGAGCTCAGAATGGTTGCATTATAAATTTGAAAGTTTGTAGCGGGTCAAAAGCCAAATAGCCTAGTGCAAACTCATCTCCAAAAAAGATGCTCAAAGAAGGTTCTTTTTTTGGAGAAAAGGTCCATCACCACCACAGGCCATCCCTGCTCGACCACCTCAATACAATACCGGGCACCACACCACCTTATAGCTATCAGCGTCAGCTATTACCACCACCAACAGCCACCAATAGCATTTAAAATATGGTTCATCAAGGAAACGGCTTATTTGACACCGTTAAATAAACATTTTATACTAAAATTTTATGAATATATTATTTGTTGGTAAAATCTGAACTCTATATCTATAATTGTTTAAAAAAAGAAATTTAATCCACATTCAGAAGCTAAAAAACAAATAATCTTAATTATTCAATGGCTGGATCTAGATCTTATTTAATACAACATCTATTAAGATTTAGACGTCTAAATCTTAATAGAAACAATTGAAGCCCTAACGCCTAGAGGCAACTTTTTTGCAATGGGAAGCGAAGCAAAATCTAGATATAAAAAAAATTTAAAATATTATTCCTTCTGTACATCAAACTGATCTTTCGTAAAGAAAAGAACAGTTGCTACTTTGTAGGATGTAATTGGTTTATTTCAATTTATATGACATACTTTGACTGGGTACAAAATTTAACGAAAAAAGACTTTAGAAACTGGTATTCTAAATATACCATAACATTTGTGTGGCTATAGAACTTCTTAAATGGGTGCTCTTAAGCATGTCATAACATTTGTTTGCTATTAAAGCTTTCATTAAGGTTAATAAGAATTTCAAGTGAAACCATTTTCAAAACAAAAAGTGACGTTCTTTTTTATGGGACTAATAAGAAAATAGTGTCCACCTCTCTGGAATGGAATGATTATGATATTTTTCCATCGTCTAAATATGTTAGTTTGATTCTTCTCTATTTGGTATAAACTAAATGTGGTACCTGACATGGATAATTTCTTTGATTTTCTCCACAATAAATTATTTTATAATATGGCAACCTAGATCTGTTCCACCCAAAATCCTCATGAGTCGGTTGTGTTCGTAACTTTGCCCCATTGGTGACTCAAACCCGCAACATCACAGTTAAAGGTGGAGGGAACTTCCTCGTGAGCTACCCTCTCTTGTCGTGTCAATAGAGAGACGACTTTTGTACAACTCTAGACGTAATTAGCACATTTATGTGCTAAATGTGACTAAAGAGGAAGTTTACCATCAATCACTTTATACGTTTTTTGTTCATGCCAAATCAGTTCAGGTCACTAGGTCAGCTACATCTGTACATCCATTCTGCCCTATTAAATTAAGTATAATTAGAACAGCGGAAAAAAAAATTATTTGCTCTATCCCTACATAATAATGCATCATCATCCTATGCAAATGAAACATGTGGTTGTAGCTTAGTGGTAAGAATTCCACGGTGTGGCCGTGGACACCTGGCTCGAATCCCAGCAGCCCCATCAAAATTTACTTTTCCCTTATCAGTACTACTAGTAGTGCTCTCCTACTACCTTATTCTTCAATTTTACTATTATTTGTTGCTTCCTCTGCTTTGGCTATTGTACTATTTATTGTTGCTAGTGTTCTTCTCTCCATTATTTTCTGTACAGTTTCTTCACTACTGAATTTCCTTTTCTTGCTGATTTTGATATGCCTCTCTACCTCGCAATGGAGGAGTAAAGTTTGGATTCACTCTACCGGCCCCAGATCCAGATAGGATTATACTAGGTATAATGTTGTTATATTGATTTTGATATTCGTTACTTGAGTCGAGGTCTATCAGAAACAACCTCTCTAACCTCTCTGGTCTATCAGTGATCAGAAACAGCCTCTCTACCTTCACAAGTAGGGGGTAAGGCTGCATACACACCAACCTTCCCAAACTCCACTTTGCGGAATTACACTGAACAATTTAATTGAAAAATGAAGTATCTCGGTAATTCAAAAGGAAACTGATGTCATATCCTTTTTAAAGAAGCAAGTATCAAACATCAAACATCAGGCCAATAAAGACACCAACTTGTTAATTGAAAACTCACAAACTTTATGATCGACCAGCCAATTAGCACACAAATAATTATAACACTAATGAGACGTCTATTTCAAGCATGAAATCAAGCCAGAACATTTTATCAGCATCTTTCTTACAGAGATCTGCCGGGTCTATCGGAAACAGTCTCTCTGTGCTCACAAAATTATTGTTGTTGTTGTTGTTCTTACAGGTATCTAATTCTTTTTTTCATTTGAATATTTGTCAACACATATCCAGTACATTAAATAAGTATAATGTGTTTAACATACCTTCAGGAAGAGTATGAAGTCTGGGCAAACCGACTGGAATAGAATCCACATGTATAGGACCATTCCTCCTTTCCTCAACCTCACCGGAATTCGCCGTCGTCACATCTGTAAACGACGCTGAAGAACGGCCATAATATCCATTACTCCTGCTACGGTTCCGCCTCTTCGCCGTGGACGCAACACCGTACTTCCTCAAATAACCACCACCGTCCTCTGCCGCCACGTCATCAGGATCTCTATCCTTATCTATCGTTTTTGCAAACTCGAGTAACTGATTTAGGGTTTTTCGGTGCATATAGTAAGCCGATACCGCCACCACTGATGCTCCAACTAGTGCCGCCATGGCTAGATGAATTGTATATGCGTCCATTTTGTTGTTGTCAGCAACAAGTGAAAGCTTAGAAACCCTACTGAATAGTAGACTCGAGACAAATGAGTTTCTTTGGGAGAGGAGAGGAAAGGTGAAGTGGAATATTTATAGGTAGAAAGTGAGTTGAGTGGAATGAGATAGGAGGAAGTGACAGGTGGGGGCGGCATACAGCACATTATGGGACAATTCCTTAATCCTTATGCGATGCCTAATTGTTTTTCTCATCAAATTATTGAAATGGTAATGAAAAAGTATTGAAAATAAAGTTGAGGATTTAATATTTCAAATATTTTGAAATGCTGATTATTTTAGAAGCAAGCCTTTTGAACATACAGTTTTAGGGAACCAAAAAAAGTGTGTGAAAGTCAAAAAAATAGAAGTGTGTATAAGTCAAAACTTAAAACATGTCTATGATAATTGTAGTCCTTTTAAATAATTTTTAAAGTTTCACTTAAATATTATCTAAACCTCTAAGTTTGTGAGAGCTTTGCTGAAAATCCATTTCCCAAAGATGTGATTAAAGGTGGCAACCGGTCCGGGTTACCCGGGAAAACCGGCCCATTTCACCCGGACCGGACCGGCCCGGTCCTATCTTGTATATATAGTATATATACCGTATATATAGTGTATATATAGCATATTTCGTATATAACGTTAGTATATAGTATATATA
>JBDJHY010000116.1:6807511-6825090 GCA_039654485.1 Withania somnifera | reverse complement strand
TGCAATTCATAAAGCAAGTAGAGAATGTGTGTGGTTGAGGTCAGTGATACATTCCATCAAGGACAGATGCAGCCTGAAAAGTGATGCCAAGGTACCTGCGACCCTGTATGAACAATGTTGCATGCATAGCTCAATTGCAAGGAGGCTTCATCAAAGGAGACAGAACGAAGCACATATCACCGAAATTGTTCTTCACTCATGATCTACAGAAGAATGGTGATATTAATGTGCAGCAAACCCGTTCAAATGATAATCCAACAAATATATTCACCTAGTTTTTACCAACCTCAACTCTGAAGAAGATGGTGCATAAGATTAGGATGTGAAGACTTCATCGCTTGAATCATGGCCTTCATCGGGGGGAGTAAGAATATACGTTGTATATTTTTTCCCTTAACCAAGAGTTTTATCCCACTAGATTTTTCCTGGTAAAGTTTTTAATGACAACAAATAAATACGTACTATGAGTATCTATATACTGTTTTATTTTCATGGATATCTAAGAGGGAGTGTTGTGGACTCATGTGTGGATGCCCATATGGATGATGCAAAAGAAAAGTAGTTGTATGCCAAATGTATTAATGAGAGATGAATTAGTAGCCTAACATGTGTCTACAACCATAATTAGAGAATTTGTATATTGTCATATGTGGTGTCATTACCACTCAAATATCATAGGCCTTAGTTTGCCAAGTGTAAAGACCAAAAACTTGGATTATAAATAGCAAGTTGTACACTTTTTCTTTTGAATAAATAATACCATTTTCCCCTTTTAGCACTTTTCCCTTTTAGAAATCTTCCTCTTTTAGAAACTTTCTAATTCTAGAATTTATTTAGTTTGGTATTATATTTTATTTTATAACAATATCCTATTTACTATTCATATCATTTTTTTTTAAAATTTTTAAATCATACCACTTTAATCAAATGCTTTTTCACTATGCATTTCCTCTTTCCCTTATACATATCATTCTCCTCTTTTTCTCATCCTGATTCAAATTCTCTGCGAAGCTTCTATTTATGAAGACCAAAGTAATCGAATGTCATTAAAAAGAATAAAAATCAGAACTCTAAATTTATTGTCATTTCTCCTCCTTATTTCTTCTTTTTTTTCTCTTATTCTTCTAGTAGTTTTTCGTGTATGTGAATTGGTTATCGTTTGATTATTGGAGTTGTAATTTTTGGGAAGTCTAAGTACCAAATGTGTATAAAATGAATTAGTAAAGTAAGCTCACGATATGTTTAATCTAAGTCCCAAATGAAATTGATGGTCGAATCATGAGTTTTCTATGAATAAATATGTATTTGAGTTATATTGCATGTTTAAGAACTTTGAAATTATTATGAAATGATTTTTTGAAGCTGATGTTGAAATTTGGTTGATTGTTTTTCTCGTTCTTTATCTTTTTTATCTTTATGCACATGTATCATAGTAAATTAGTAGCAAATATATATCTGTTAAATACATAATTTGTGTTTCTCCTTTTTCTAAGCATGTATAGCACACATACAAGAATCTATGCGAGATACATATTATATGTTACATACGTATAATTAATATGAGATATCTATTATACGTTAGATACATATAATTAGTACTAAATACTAAATACATATATACAGATAATTAGATGAAATTTGATGAATGTTTTCTTATTCCTAACCGTTGTTATTAACCAATGTATCTTAGATACGCTATGTATCCGTAACTATATGTATCCCACATAGCACCAAGTATCCCGCATAGCAACATGTATCTCACGTGACAACATGTATCCTGTGTCACAGATGTATCTAGGCACGAAATAAAAGTGTTACAACCTGTAATTTTAAAATTAGTGGTATAGGAGTAATTAGCTTCTAAAATAGTGTCTTTTGTGTACTTTAGTGTAGGAAAAGATTTAGAGTTCGGTTACTTGGGCGTAAGGTTAGGGGCTATTTTTAGGTTAGTTTAATTTTCTTCCTCTTTAGCTTTTTTTTTTTTTCCTTAAAAATTGAGTATAAAATATTAACTTACAACTTAGACTAATAATAACATAAAAAAATTAAATAGCTAGTCAAAAATAAAATATTACTAAAGAGATAAAATAAAATATATGTAACTAAAATCTAAATTAAAGAAAACATATTTTTAGTAAATTTTCTTTTTCTTAAAGATTAAACAAAATGAAACTGATCTTAAAATATGACTCTTATTTTTTTTATTAAAATAAATACAAAAAATATAACAAAAACTAAAATATCTATTTTAGACTTTAAAAAAATATTTGTACTAAAATGATTTAAAAAATTAGGTTTGTTAAAAATTAGGTGTTTATAGAATTAAATGTAGTTAATATAAATTATGTATTTTATGCTCATTAAAAAGATGTACATATATAAATAGCAGAACCTAGTAAATTTTGGATCATATGGGAGGGAGAACACTTGCCAATAACATGGTATCAAATTACGAATGGGGCCAAATAACTCTCTGTTGTGTATGATTCGAATAGGTTAATTAACTAAGATGCTAATTGCTAGCTCTTGTTGAAGATATAGGTCTGCGTGAAACTAGTAAAATTACCTTTTACCACGAGTTGGTTTTCTCATATGATATTTAACTAGTAGAAGTCGAGAATATGACATGTGTCACCAGAGGAGGATACTCATAAGTTAATGGGTCAAAAGTAAAATTTAAAAGACTGGGAGTGTGTTTGGTACTAAATAATTTTTAGAAGATATTCTCTAATTTTCCTATGTTTGGTTGGGTTAAATATTTTTAAAAATACTTTTCAATTTAAGTTATTTTCCTTAAATTTAAGAAAAATAACTTACCTTCAAAAAGTAAAAAAAAAATATTTTTCAAAACTCTCTTTCACATTCATACGCCAACTTTTTATCCCGGCTCAAAATTCAAGGTCGGATCTCGAATCAGGATTTAAAATTAGATCCCGAACATTCGGTGTCGGTTCTCGAATTCAGATAAGGTCGAGTCTCGGGTTGAAATTTGTAATCTGGCGTCGGGTCAAAATTTGGGATCGAGTCTGAGGTTAGGATTCGGGAACTAGTCTCGGGTCGGGTCGGGTCGGGTCGGGTCGGGTCGGGTCGGGTCGGGTCTTGAATCAAATTCAAGGTCAGGTCTTGGGTCGGAATTTAGGATCGGATATCGGGTCGTAATCCAGGGTTGGGTCTCAGTTCGGGTTTCAATGTCAGGTCCAGGGTGATATTCGACTTAAAGTCAAGGGTCGAGATTCAGGGTCAGGTCTCGGGTTGAGATTCGGGGCCGTATCCAGAGTTGGGTCTAAGGTTGGGATTTGGTCTCAAGTCCCGAGTAGCTATTCAGGATCGGATCTCGAATCAAGACGAGTCCATAGTCAAAATTTAGGGTTGGGTCTCGATTTGGGATTTGAGGCCGGGTCTTGAGTCAAGTTTTGAGGTCAGGTGTAGGGTTTGAATTCGAGGTCAGTTTTCTCGAGTTTAGGGTTTGGATTCGGGATCGGGTCCAAGGTCGAGATTCGGGTCAGGTCCCGAGTCAGGATTTATGGTTAGGTCTTGATTTGGGATCTAGGGTAGGTCTCGGGTTAGGTTTTGGGGTCAAGATTCAGGGTAGGATCTTGAGGCGAATTTCGAGCTCGGGATTTAGGATAGGGTCTTGGGTCGAATTTTAGGGTCGGGTCTCAGATTGGGTTTTAGGGTCGAAATCTGACCTCGAATTTCGATCCGAGGCCCGACCCTGAATCCCAACCCAGGTCCCAATTTCGCATCTCGAACCGAAACTCAATTCCAAATTTCGAAACGAGACCAGATCCTGAATCCTAACTCAAGACCCACTCGAATCTCGACCCAAAACCCGACTTTGAATCCTAACCCGAGACTCGCTCTGAATCCCAACTCGAGAGTGGACCCTAAATCCTGACTCGAGTTAGGGTGTCAGATATGAGTATTTGGAAAAATTAGACTTATATGCTCTTGGGATGATATTTTCTTCTTACTAACCAAACATTTTTCATAAAAAATATTTTATTTTCCTCATTACCAAACATACCCTCAGTTCATCCAATACGAAATTGAAGATCGCTCCTGAACTCACCAATGACCCCACAGACACATGTACATAGATTATTAACTCGATATATCCAGCATTACTTTGAGAGAGTTTGTATATATATATATATGTATATATATATAATAAAACTTGCTCCATTAGTGTTAGGCGCCAGCTATGATTTCCAGAAATTGTGGAAGAAAGTGTTGGTGACTATGATGGTGTAGAATAGTAGAGCTGTTTTCAGAAGCACGCTTTCTGAGGAAACATCTCGAATGAATTAATAATGTTGAAGTGTCAATCACCAATAGAATTTCTTTTTTATGACCAAGTGTCTGAACCAACATTCATGCACCCAAACTAACACGAAATATCTCCTACCTCCCACCAATACCAGATAACTCCCCACCTAGTATTTTTGTCTGAACTTGAGACCTCATATTCATAATTCACTTCATTAACCACTAGATCACACCTTGGATGCCCAATATACTTCTAATTTACGATAACCATAAAAGAGGGAAAATCGACGTAATTCTTCAGAATATTCCCTTGCACCATCTTCGAGCTTTTATTCCTCACTCCGTATTTCTTTCATCATATACCTCCCCTTGAGAGAGGAGAGAGTACGTAACGACCAAACCACATCTACACAATGCTAGTAACATGCAGCTTCAAAGCCAACGCGATGACATAGATGCCACATATGTATCGTGATATATATACAAGTTGATAGCGACGAGTTTCAGCAAACTGCGCAACTCAACTAGGTAACAGAAAGAACAGCAAAGATACATGTGTTTACTCGATCCATATTAGATGGCAGAAGTACAAAAACTAACATCTCTGAAGCAAGGATGTAACCAAGGGAATGGTGAAAGCCATGAATCACAGTTTTAATCGTCCTCATCCTCTTCGTCTTCGTCCTCCTCTTCTTCGCCCTACAGATTATCAAGCACTAGTAAGTCCAACAGAAACACAGTTCAGCCACTACAAAACACAAGTCTACTTGGAAAAAAGATCTTTTTTCCAATTAAAGCAACATAGCAATGGATCTAAGTCCCAAATGAGAATAAGCAATGGATCTAATTCTCAATTGAGAATAATGCATAAATGTTTATGCATTATTAACTAGCTTCATAAAAGGTAAGGCACTATATTGCATGCCTTCTCAAAGTTAATTGAGCTGATGGCCAAATCACAAAAATGAAATCAACTCTATAATGAATTTAGCAATGTTTTGTTCGAAACCACCAGCATCTATAATAACTTGCCTTTTCAGGCACAGGTTCTAGTTTCCGATGTCCCTCGAGAGTAAAAAAGATTCATTTTGGATCAAGCAATAACATCCAAAGTTTAACATTCAACATTGGCTCCCTCGGCTAATTTTTGCAACCAAAAACGCACTTCATGCATCACCAAGGACAAAAGGGCATCCCCCCTCCCCACCCACAAGAAAAGGGCCTAAAGAAAAAACTAGAATGATCAGTGAACCTATTTTGGAACACCCTTAAGGATGAGAGAACTGTGAGCTGACTCCCCTTGTAATAATACCCCCAAAGAAGTGGGCACCGTGAGCCACAAGTCTTGTCACCATAAACTTAAATCTATTACATGCACTTGTACAAGCATCGAGTCACTAAAATACACTTGAATTCCTGAAGCAATTGATACCTGCCCGCTGTCCTCCACATCTTCATCATGTACCTCAGGTTTTGACATTTCTTCTTCTTCTTCTTCTCCACCCTCGTCGTCTGAGCTTTCCGGCTGATCGGATTAATGAAGTGAGAACAAGGAACCTCCCTTTCCATCTTTATAATGATGACTAATTTTGTGCCAAGATCATACGAATCTTGAAATGAAATCAGACTATACGAAGCTTACCTGCTTCTTGTTGTAAGCATTCATGAGCTTCCCATACTCGGCCTTCCTTTTTGCAGCTTTGGCTTCATATGGTGCTTTTTCCTTTCAACAGGTAGAAACAGCCTTATAAGTGACATCATTACATTATGTAGATTTTTTCCCATAACAAGGAAGTACCAAATCAATCCTTGTTCTGCAGAATATATGCTAATATTTCCACCACCCAGTAAATTGAATCACCATTGTTGTTCGACTCTTTAACTTGTATAACAATATAACATGTATAAAATAGTCATTGAACCAATTAGGTGCTGCTCTGAGAAATAACTTAAGGAGATTGAAGAATTACTTACAGCTGCACTCATAGATTTCCACTTTTCTCCTCCAGCTTTCCCAACCTTTATTTATAACGTTAAGCCAGGACGAAATCAATATCTGAGAACCAACTACTAAATGAAGCAACGCTAATGATATAATCATCAAAATGCTTACAGCTGAAACAGCCTTCACATTAGGATTCTCCTTTTTAAATGTCTTCCTGAATTCCTCACTGCAATAGCAGGAATGATCATTTCTCGGTTACAGTACAAATCTATAGGTATGCCACTGAATCTAGATTTATTTATATATATATATATTCAAAAAGAAAAAAAATCCCTACAGGAATACGAAGAAGGCACTGGGAGGCCTCTTAGGCTTATTAGGATCTTTCTTGGCCTTTTTGTCCTTCGTGGCCTTCCTTTTATCATCCTTCAACGTGGCTTTTCTCTTCCCCATCTTTCTGAAAATAAGAGGGACAGACATGATTCATCATTAAAATACTCTTTTATCAGAGAAACTTCATTTCCGTAACCCAAAAGGTAGCATCGGCTAAAATTTGGAAAAGTCTATGAAGCACCGAAATTACCCACATAAAAAGCCAGAATAATAATACGAACTTGAAAAAAGTACTCACCGGTCCTCAACAGGCTTCAGTGCTGACCTTGTATCTTTTCTCAAGGCCCCTTTTCCTTTTCCACCCTTCATTGTAACTTAAAACTGCCTAATAAAAAAACAGCCTAAGTTAAAACCCCATCATTGTGCATTCTATGTTGACCAATGTGATAAAAAGTAGGAAGTTACAATTCATTTCCAATAACCCAAAATCAATGTACAAGCTGATATGAACGGAGTCAAATAAAAACATGAATAATGCTTATTGAGCACAAAAAGCATTACTAAACAACCAGATGAATTGGAAGGAAACACAACAATCAAGCTGTCCTACGCTCTACTTGGATGTCCGTGAAAAGATCAACCCTTTAACCACAGGTATATGTTTTCTTACAATAATTACCTAAAGAATTGACTTTTTCTTCATGGAGATACTATATCTTGTCCACATCAGAGGAAGATGAAGCCTATTTTTGTGTAGGAACACAGATTTTTTTTGGATACCTGCCATCTTTCACCTAGGCTAGGATAAGACAGATAGGAACACACATACATATGAGTGAAAATTTATTAAAATTCAACAAATATTAAATTTTGAAACAATAATCTCGTAAGTGCAATGAGTTCATTATTAAGAACCTTTTAAGGTTGAATCCATAAAAATTTGAGGACTAGACTTTGGTTCATGTTAAAAATCCTAATTGAAGTATTCAATTACTTTGAAATAACTTAATAAGTCTCTATGTTGCATCTCTCTAGATGATCTCACAACACCAATTTTAATACTACTTTAATAAATAGAAACAAAAGATTCAGAAAGTGAACCCCCCAACCCCCCCCCCCCCAAAAAAAAAGGCAAAATACTTGTAAAAATGGATAAAAATAAATAAAGGTATAAGATCTATCAGAAAGAATTCTTATATCACAAGATTATCGGAAGAAGAAAACACCCAACTTGTAGAGCAAATAAACCTTCCTAAGAAGACCAAATCAGAAAATTCATTTCATTTCCACAATAATTAAACAGAAACAGAGAAAACATCGATTAAAAAGAAAAAAAAATAAAAAGAGATTTAAAAGTAATTAATTACTTCTGAAAGACTAGTTCTGGTGTTGAAGACTTATGGACAATTGGACAAAAAGTACAGTTTCTTTAAGTTTTCTCAATAACAAAATTAAATTAAACAACGTACAAGAAGTGTGAAATTTACAGCGACAAGTAGTAATTAATAATTAATATGAAGAGAAAAGGGAATAAAAGGAGTACCAGGAAGAGGAAGATAAGAAGCTGCGGACACAAGCGGAAAGTGAAGAAAACAAAGGCAAAGCCAAAAGGGAAGAAAAGAAGAATCAAGTGACTTTAGTATGACCGAATAATGACAAAGTTAACTGACCGAACAGGACCGGACCTTCCGGATCTTTTTCTTACTTGGATTCCAACGAGTAACGTCTGATGCTTATTTGGTAGATAAGAAAAATACATTTGAGATAAAATTTACTTTCTCATAATAATATTTTGTGTTTATTTTGTAGATAAAGAAAAATATATTTCAGATAAAATTTCTCATGTGAATTCTTTTGACTTTACATCATGATATTTTAAAGAAAATAATTTTAAAATTTATGATTTAAATTAATTTTAAATATTTATATAGTTGTAAATCATTTCATTAACAATAAAAGAGAAATTTTAAAATGAGTTTTTTGCTAAATATAATAATGTTACATACTAAAAGGAAAGTACATGGCATCAGATAAGATGAAGGAAGTAATATTAATCTTATTTTACATTTAATATAACATATTAATTAGTTTTGAGATTATTTTATTTTACTATTTAAATTAAAATGGTAAAGCACTATATATATATAAAAAATAAAAAAATTCATACAATATCTTTGGATAACTGTTTCTTATTTTTATTCGAATATCAATTGATTTTTTTTTTTTTGACATTGTTCTATGCGAAGTATTTTTAAAACGTTAAAAGATGTTATAGTGTCATTTACAATCCAACTAGAAAAAGCTGGAAACCAATCTACTCAATGTAACAAACATATTGAAAACTTTGCTAGATTGTGCTATCATATTTCAAGTGCAAGGAATATATAAAACATTTTATATCTTTAAATAGATTCATAATGTTTCTTTATCTTTCATGAGACTATATTCTTTTTCAATATCATATTCACTGCATATTTGCATCTGATAAGACTTGTATTTTTTATCATCGATTTTTTATAGCTTTGTTCAAAACTTTTCGAACCGTTAGAGCTTTAGTAGTGATGACTTTTTCAATAAATTAAATTGGGTATCAAAGGCTTGAAGCAAACTGCCACAGTTATCCATAGCAACCGCACCAATACTTGTCATCTTCTTCTCCTTATGTAGACTAGCATCTACAAACACAAACACACCATCTTGTGCTAAAAAAAAAATTGTACTTGTAGAATTAGGTGCTTGTATAGGAGAATTAGCAGTAAATAAAATATTTTTAAATTCATAAAAATCAAATAGTGCTTTGTTAATGATATCATCAAAATCATGACTATGCATGTTCAAAAAATTAGCATTTCTAACTTTCTAAATTTATCATATAATATAATCACTTAATTTCACTATCTCAATAGTCTCTGAATATTGATTAGTACTAGCATACCTGACAGCCACCATCTAGAGAAATTCATATTCTTGTCAATATTTAGTCAATTAATCGAACAAATCTTCCACACTTATTGTGCTTTAGGACACCTAAAACACATATATTCAATAATTTCACTTTCTAGACCACATACCTTACACACATCACACCTATTTTTTTTTAATCATTTAGCAATAACCTGATTAACAGAAAACATATCCATAATGCATATTCAGATAAAGTATCTGTACTTATTCTAATATTAATCGAATTTTTTTAAAGAAAAATTGATAACTAGATTGGGAATTTCCATTACTACCTTGACTGCTTCTCATAACATCTCTTGGTAAGTGATATTTAGATTTAAACTCATATCTACTCGAATTAGTATAATGCCAAAAAATCTTATCCAACGGTCACATGGTGAAAATAGAAATAGATGTGATAACAAGTATATCATCCGAAAAAAATTATTTTTCAAGTGCAAGTGTTTTGGTCTATAAGCTCATATACTCTTAGTTCTACATCATCTCTTTGGCTATCCCAAAAGCTAGGCTCGAATCCACTAGAATTGAGATCCACATATCTATTCATATCCCAATTTTATCTCCCAATCCTAACCTCCGCTTTTTATTATAGGTCTTTACCTCGAATAATATTTTTTCTAAACTCAGAAGCTAGTAGACGAACACCAAGCTGTAAAAATAATTATAGGAAAAATACTCACTTTTTAGTATTCTAAAGAGTATGAAATCTTCGTTAGTTAAAATACGCCAAGTAAGTTTTACCAACAAAACTTAGTTAAAAGGATCCTAAGTCTCAAAACCATATACCCTTTATAGATTTAGAAGCACGAGTTTTTTTTATTTTTTCAAAGTGCGCTTACCTTTTGTTCTCATCATGTATCCCCACAAAAAAAAAATTTTAAATAGTTGCAATCTCCTTACAAAGAGAGTCAGGAAGCTGAAAGCACGATAAGGCATAAAAAGAAATAGCAAATAAGAAAGATTTAAGCATCACTTTTTTTCTTTCAAACTTAAAATTTTATTTTTAATTCATTAATCTTTGATTTATCCTATTTTTAATGAACTTCAATATATTTTTTTAATTTATTAACCACCACGGGCAGTCCTAGATATTTTTTTGTATTATCTCTTTGAAGATGACCTATTTATCAAT
Source organism: Withania somnifera (assembly GCA_039654485.1). NCBI lineage: Eukaryota > Viridiplantae > Streptophyta > Magnoliopsida > Solanales > Solanaceae > Withania > Withania somnifera. The sequence continues at coordinate 6,814,447 of JBDJHY010000116.1, read as the reverse complement.
AATTTCATTCTTTTATTGATCAATAGTATTTTTACTAAAAAAAATACGACTGATTTAGTAAAATTAGTGCTTCAGCAATTTTTTCATTATTTAGAATATTAGCATTACAGAAGATAAAAAAATCATCAATAAAAAATAAATAATTAATAATAGGTCCACCTCTATTTGGCTTAATCCCTGAATTTTTTCCGAGCTTTCGCTTAATTTAAAAATCTTGAAAGACCTGTGGCACATAATATAAAAAGATAATGAAAATAAGGGTCACCCTGACTGATTTCTCTAGTAGTATTACTCTGCTATATCACTATTAATGTTAAACTTATAAATCGGGGTAGTAATACATTGCATAATTTAATTAACAAAAGTATCATGAAAACTCATTTTAATAAGTAATTTATAAATATAAAATCGTTCAACGGATCATAAGTTTTATAGCTATATATTTTGGTTTTCTCTATTTTTAAATTTTAGGAGATGAACAAATTCATACCCAAGAACATCACTATAAATAATTTGTGTTTTTTAATAAAAGAAGATTGGTTGAAAAAGATGATATTAGGAATATAATGTTTAAGTCTCATGACTATAAGTTTAACAATAAATTTATACCCTGTAGAGCATAAGATAATGAGTTTGTACTGATTAATTTTATTTAAATTTTTTAACTTTCGGTATCAGGGTAATAGAGTTCTAATTCCAAAAGGGTAATAGATGGCTTAGATGAACGAAACTTTTTACAGCATTCTAAATATCTCTAGATCTAACATTCCAATACTTTTGAAAAAAAAAAGGACAGAGTCATACCATATACTCCTAAAGCTTTTAAAGGGTGCATATAAAAAAAACACTAATTTTTTCATTCATGACTTCTCTAGTAAGCCTATTATTGATAGACGTATCAACTAAGAGAGGAATCACAATCAAGATAGGATCGTAATTATCAGTCCTGAAAGTTGTGAATAATTTGTTGTAAAGCATTTCTCATTTTGTACAATCTCACTATGCTCAGACACCCATTCTCCACCTTCTACTTGAATTCTTTTAATATTGTTACATTTACGTCTTTAAATAGTCTTCTATGAAATAATATATTCTTATCACCTTCCTGCATCCATAAAGCTCTAAATTTTTACTTTTAATATGTTTTTTCATCCTTATAAGTTTTTTCTAGATTTTTCTTAAAGATTATCAGTTTATTGAAGTCAGTATTACTAGGGTCATTCTTAAGATCCTTAATTCCTTAAACTTTTTTCCGTATAATTTTTCTTTCCCTCCTCGAAGCCAAACTAGTTAAAAAATCTTATAGTTTTTTTAACCCAATGCTCACCTTTGTATATCCCGCTCCTCTCACTTCTCTATTTTACATTTGCGTAACATTCTTGTTCACTTTTTCTTTTTAGTCCTTTTGTCAAAATAATTTTTTCTTTCTTTTTAAAGCTTGGATCCGTCTCAAGAAGCATCGCGTTATGGTCCGAGGCCTCATTTTCTGAGTGAAAGAATTTTGCAAGGTTAAAATCAAGTCTCAATTATAAGAATGTATGACTCTATCTAGTCTTTCTTGAATTATACCTTGTTTTTCTTAAAGCACCATCAAGTCCATGATTTTTTTGTTAAATCCTAAGTCTATGACTCATGTATTTCATAAAAAAAAAAAAAATTAAAATCTCTAAAGAATGAAATTTATCTAGTTGTACCTTCCTCTTTTTCAGAAATATCGATAATATCACTAAAATCCCCGGCTATAATCCACCGTGATCCCCAACTACTCAATTTATCATGAAGTTTTTGCAATTGATTTCTATAATTAACTTCGTCAATATTGAAGTAAATGAATATATATATATATATATATATATATATATTAATATTGAAAATCAATTGTCATATCATGTATATAAACTTTAATATAAGAGTTTTGAGTAAGAGTGAAATACCTGAATGTCGTTATTTTAGAATAAGTTTAGTCCTCCCTGAATGTCGTTATTTTAGAATAAGCTTAGTCCTCCTAATAATCCCACTCAGTCCATAGTAATTATATGAGGCATATTTAGTTGTCTTTGGACTCTCGATACCATTCTTTTTTTATTTTTAGTTTCGCATGAAAATACCATACTCGAAAATGGAGGTGCATTGTCTCGTTCAAAGAGAAAATAGTCAAGGTCCCCCCATGCCTCAACAATTCCACACCAAAGCCTTCATTTTAATGAAGGGGACATTTAGAACTGACATCCCGATGCACCTCATGTTTTAGTTTTTATTTATCTAGTTTAGTCATGTGTATATCCTCGCCTCTTTTGTTTTCTCCCGTATTAATTTTTTATATCCACCTCTACCAACTGGACATCAAATAAATTAGCATTTAGGCCATCATAATTCATGTTTATATCATCTTTCTTTTATTATTTCTTTCCTGTCTTTTTCAACCTCTTCTATTATTTTTTCTATTCCAGTAGCACTGGTCCACCTAGCAATGCTTTTCTTTATAAATTTTGCAACATCTAAATTGTCATTAAGACTTAAAAAAGGCCTAGCCTGGTACTATTTTCGGTGACTGAATTTTCTTGAAAAAAAGAGAAGCTAAGAAAAAGTTCATTGAATAAGAAGACGGATAATTTTCTTTTTGATCAGTACATAAGCTAACTATACTATTGAACGGATTTATTCTTCGGGCCTTAACCATAGAGGCCAGTCTGTAGAGTTGTAGTAGCCCTATTTTCAACTTCAATACATATATGTGTAGATATTTAGAGTACAAGTGGTATTTTTCAGTCTACAGCTATAACTGGTTACATAGTTTATATTATTACTATTCAATCACTAGGAAGTTGATTTATATTTTTTGTACAATAGATTTGTAATACTCAGTAGAAGAAATACAAAATCTAAAAAAAATTCTCACGATCCTTTCTAGTATATTCCTTTATATTTTTTCATGGTATTAGAGAAACACTAGAAGGATTCATCTTCTTCCTATCCGTTTGATCTCTTCTCTAGAAATTCTTCTTTGTTTCCATAAATTCAAATATGGCAGCAGATCCTCCAACTCTCTCCGAATCCAGATGTGCCAGCAAAGAAGCAGTAGACTTAACTCATCCTTATTATCTCACATCTTTATATTAACCTAGAATGAATCTCATTAGTGTGATTTTCGACGGATCTAATTATAGGAACGGGAAAGGAGGGTTTTGATTTCTCTTTTAGCTAAAAACAAGCTTGATTTTATAAATGGAAAAGTTGATATTCCTAGTGAAAACTCACCTCTATGTGGACAATGGAAGAGGTGTAATGGCATGGTGATTGCTTAGCTACTCAACTTTATAAGTAGAGACATATCTGAGAGTGTTATATACTCTCAGTCTATTGCAAACTGTTATCTGAGCTAGAGGAGAGATATGGCTAGCCTGATGGTTCCTGTTTCAAACTTTTTCAGTTGTAAAGAAAGTTAAACAATATTATCCAAGGAATCAATGACGTTGCAACATACTATACTAAACTTAAAAGAATTCGAGATCAATTGAAGGAGTTGAATTTTTGGGACACGCACTTGTGAGTGAAAATATGGTGCAAAGACCCATTATCAGAAAATGAACCAGGACATGAAGCTGATCCAATTTTTTATGGGGATGAATGAAGTTTACTCAATAGTAAGAGAAAACATTCTGATGATGAAGATATTACCTTCTAAAACCAAACATACTCCATAATCCTATGAATCACGGAGGGAGGTGCAATCAAGTATCAATGTATCAATTGATTCCGCTTCTTTCTTCTCTATTAACAAGTTCAAAACACATTGATCTAGTTTATTAACCAGGTACAACTTTGTTGTCCATAATCTATTACCAGCAAAAATGGGAGAAATAAGAAAAAAGTGGTTATTGGGTAAACTCAAAAATAACAAGTGGCAGGAACAATTTATAGTGCACCTATTGATAAAGGACTAATCATGTGAGAGTTGATTGTCATAGGTTGATGGGTATCCATAGGATTCCAAGTTCACAAAGAAAATTAAGAATTTCAACAATGTTAAAGAAAATGCAGTGGAAACAAATGAATCACTTCTCAATGATAAAAGACAATTATCTAAACCTATCACTGTTAAGCTTCCGAACTCATATAAGTTCAAGGTTTATTTCTTGGGCAACGTAACTTTATCTTGACAAGTAAATTTAGAAAATATTCTATACGTACCTTGTTTTAAGTATAATCTTCTTTCTGTTACTCAACTGCATGAGAAAATAAATATTGGAGTTATCTTTACTAAATATGGTTGTTTCTTACAAGACCTTTCCACAGTGACGATTAATCAAAGGTTTGGTGATTCTTTTGTTGGTATATATGTGATGAAAGATAGCACATTCATTGGCGACAGTTCTATTAAGTTTTCTAACAATAGTCTTCTATGTCTCCTCCTAAATATAGTCTCAAGTGTAAGAATATCGTCCCTAATTTTCATTCTTTGTGTCTTGTACCCGAGTCTGTTTTGACTCCTCCTCTATCTACTTTTGATCAAATGAATGAAAAGAATTATGTTTCTGGAAATTCTGAATTTGTTAAATTATGGAATTTCAGATTAAGGCACATGCCATGTGATGCTTTAAAGAATATTACAGGAATCTCTATTTTACATGAAAAAAATTAGTTTCCTTGTGATGTTTGCCTCATGGCAAAGCAATTTTATCTCCCTTTCCCAAATAGTTCTATCTCCTCTAAACATTGTTTGGAGCTTTTACATATTTATACTTGGGGACCACTAACTCCTACTCACAAAGGAGAAAGATAGTTTTTATTATTGTGGATGATTTTCAAGAGTTACTTGGACATATCTTTCATCTACCAAATTCATTGCTTTTTCTATTCTAAGATCATTTTTAGCTTCAATAGAAAGGAAAATTTGCCAGAAAGGTAGAGATTATAAGATCTGACATGCATACGGATTAGGTTCTGGAAATCTAACTTCATTTTTTTCGACTATCAGGGGATCATTCATCATACAAATTGTATTTCTACACCACAACAAAATGGGGTAGCTGAGAGAATACATAAGCATTTGCTTGAAGTCTGTAGGAATTTTTCGGAGAATCGTCTTCCTCTTTCGAAGCTTTTTTCTTTTCTGTAGATGAATGCAGACGATACCCCGACCGGAGTATCGTCTTCTTAAAGCGACGTAGTTTTGAAATTCTTTTCTTTCTAAATTAGGGGTGTTGTTAACTTTTCAAAATTATATTATGTCACCCTAAAATTTATTTTAAATGCAAAGATTGATTAAAAATCTATATCTATAAGAAATACAACTTAGTTTAAAATTAATTAAACTTATATCTATAAGATTATTAATAAAAGATAAGTCTGCGTATTCAATAGGGGTGTTAACCGGGTCGAGCCTGTTACTTCCGGACGAGTTGGTCCTTGGACTGGCCGGGCTCCGGTCTGGGCTGGGTGTGATCCAGGCCGGGTCAAAATGGGCCAATTTAATAGGTCCAAAATGCTTGATTCGAACCGGTCCAACCCACGTGAATAGTATCCGATCCAATCCGTTGTTAATAGTGGTTTTGTTTTGTATAGAATAAAATTAAACGCATTTAATTAATACAAAATATATATTTATATAGTTCTAATTTAAAATTTGTACGAATATACAAGAGTTATTAATAATATTTACATTTAAAAATAAAAACTAACGAGTAGCTATATATACTAGATATGTTAAGTTACTAACGATCTATATGAAATATACTAGGGTATGTACTAATACATACAAAAGATATACACATACTAAGAATATATATATATATATATATATACCGCCAGCGTTCAGTAAGATGACTCTGATTGAGACTATAGATCCTAAGGTATATTAGATATATTAGACATATTAACACTATATTATATATATATATATATAGTTATATACTATATAATAAAGATATATTAACAATAATACTAAAAATATATAATTTGTAATTAATCGTATGATATTATTATGCTACTGATCATATTACTTAATTATACATATATCGTATTTTTGTTTATTAACTAATGGCCTAAATTCATTTATTCTCCTTGAAATATTTAAAGTCTAGCCCTCTTTATATATATAATTTTATTACAATTTTATCTCGAATTAATCTAATTTAACCCAATTCAAATTCCCAACTCAATTCTAATTAATTTCAATTAAAATGAATCTATTTGACCCCCTGACCCGATTTGAATCTGATCCAGTACCCTACTTTTAGTCCCATCCCTCTGTCATTTTATGATCAATGGACCAGATCAATTCCCTACATCTTTCCTTTTTAATCATCTAAACCTCAATCGCCTACTGCCACTCTCTAAACTCTTTCTGCTCTCCTCACCCTCTCTCTAAACCGCTCAACCATCATCTCTTCAACCTCTCCTCTCTCCCATCCACCAAAACTTTCCAAACACCGTCATCACCACCATGCTACCACGCACGCTTTCAGTATTTATCAATCGTCATCGCCAGATCAGTCTAGGTTTATTGCCTCTGCCTCACCAACACCCGTTTTGGGAATGATTTGTTGTGACTGATGTATTTTATTCTTGTGCTCTTCTCGTACTGTTCATACGTCTGTGGAAGTCAATGATTGGCCTCTGATTATCCTCCCCCTCTCCATCATTTGGGTTCTAGCATGCAAAACCCTTAAAGAGCTAAGATCTTACCAAATTTGAGTATAGGTTTGAGATTCACTTATGCCAGGTTTTTTCCAATTTTTTCTCTATTTTGTGACTTTTTAGTCATGTCGAGGTTCTCCTATTTAAGCTCCTTCCCTCTAGAGAGAGAGGTTAGTGGTATTTTTAGAGCTCTTAAAAGCACTTTTAGGGTTCTTTAGGTCTCTGTTGAGTATAAATTATGTTTGATTAATTCTAGTCTAGATTTGTAAATCAAGAAGTAATTTAGCTTTTTATAAA
>JBDJHY010000116.1:6753111-6764464 GCA_039654485.1 Withania somnifera | reverse complement strand
TGAGTCTTTAACTGCAGTGAATGCCACTTATTGATATTACTGTTGGTAGTGTGGGCCTATTCTCTTCAGGCCCAATTTAGTTTAATTGGGCCAGAGTGTCCTTTTAGCTGCACTTCTACATTCATCATGTCAACATCGTGCTACAAAACATTGTTTAAATTCAAATCACTCTATTGCGCTCCCCCCCCCCTCTGGGCTCCAACCAAAGAAAAAAAAAGGAAAAAAAAAAGGTGACAATCAGTAAAATAAAACCTTTTCTTTTTTTGGCTTTTCAGTGCTGCTGATTTTCATAAAGACCTTCAAAAATTGCTACTTGTTTGAATAGAAGAAAGTGATCTTACAAAGATTTCTTGTGAGTTATGTTCAAGTATTTTATATATAAAAATAAAAATATTTCATAAGATCATGTAAAACTAACGCAAATTTATAAAGAAATACAAAATCGATTGACCGAATAAACACCACTAATCATTAATTTTAATTTGATGGATTAGAATGAACTTACATATAATTTTCCGATAGTTTGATAATATCTGATATCTCAAGAAAAGGATTTTTAGAGTATTAAGAACTAGAAAAACAATAGCATAGGCTAAAGAAACAGAAAGAAGAAAAAAGGTATAGGAGATGAAAGGGATCAATCAAAAAATTACTTATTATAAAGCAAGAAGCCTCTGTCCCAAACATGTGCAATGGAATATAAATGGGTACCCCACAGACTCAAAGATATTGACAAATGATCTTTATTCACTTTGAAAAATGACCTAGTACTACAAATGCAAAAAGTTAACATATGATTATGAAATGATCCTCTTATTATGCACCTAATACATATATTTTCCTTAATTTTGGCAAAAGGTTCCCACAAAAATTATTTCAAAATCTAAAAAGGCCTACTAGTAATTGGAAGATACGTGAATGTAATCCTGTCGTGGTTTCATATGTTTGGAACTAACTTTTATATGTGTGTATTCTTTGAAATTATGGTTGATACGCAAATATATATAAATCTGAAAATAATGAGTTCAGTTGGAAATATTTTGTAAAAGAAGTGACGCCGCACTATTTAAATGTTGTCTCATTAGATCGTGAGTCGTGGGTTAAACTTGTTTGCAAAAGGAAAAGTTATCCAACTACTAGTACAAGTAAAGTTCAGTGTATTAGATTAAGCATTAATGTAAATAGAATCTTAAAAATATAGAAAAAGACTGGCTTATTTTACAACGTAGATATATATCATTAATTTCAAGCAACAAATATTGTGTGGTGAATCCAAAGAGACCCATTTTAAGATACTAATGTTTTATTAATATTCCTGCTACAAATTTAATGACGCCCCTTATTTCCATTGATAGTTAACAAATTTATTCTAGCAATCTGTTAATTATATCATATTTGGCCCTAAAAATTACTATATACTTGAGATATTTCATACCATCATATCTCCTTACCTTTTTCTCATATAAAAGATTGGTAATCCTTTGATCTAATTAAAGACTGTTAATACAAACTTGCAAATAATAATGATGTACGTATCAATTAAGAAAGTTTGTTAGGAAGATAACAACTATAGGTGGTAATCTACAATGGCACTAAACCAATACTTTTGAATTTGAATTTGAAAAGTTGACTTGAAATAATCACTATTAAATCAGTTAAAAAGCTATGTCTTTTAAAATTTTAAAATATAAACTTTATTATACTATTCGCATGTATTTAAGCAGTGTCATTGAAAAATTATAAATTATAGATAAATTAAAAGATCTTTTTATGTCTATATTTTGATGAATCTTTTTGATTTTTTATATTTTTATATTTTTTTTTATAAATTTTTAGTTTCATGTTAATAATACCCGCTAAATCAACTTAATTGTACTATCTTACTCCACTACTTAAAAATGTTGATGTTACTATACTCCTATCGAATCTTTCAAATTTAATGTACATTTTTAACAATCCAACACAACTACATTAATAATTGTTTGAGAATTAAAGCAACATAGCTATTATGGACATTAAAAAATTAAGTCTATATATTTTGAATTTTGAATAAAACTGAAGACGAAAATAAATAAGGGTAAGTAAGTAATTATACTAACATGGTTGGACATATTAGGGAATTGATGCAAATAGAAATTTGTATTTATTTCAAACTCTACTTCTTTCCCTGCGTTTCTGTTTTCTTGTGCACATCACATAAGAAAACACAGCGTGACTTACTTATCAAAGGCGAATCCAACAAAACACTTTGATTTCATTCATGTTCTAAAGTTTTTTATCTTCTTTAAACCCCCACACTTCTTTGCTCACCACCATCTGACATTTTTCTCAACACTTATACTAGCTGCCAGTTGACCCCTTCCCACCTTTTTTTTGGTTTTCTTTCTTCCTCTGAGCTTTGAATCCATTAATACAACCTTCCAGTGCTTTTCCTGTAACAATGGCTGTAAGTATATCTAATGATTTATGGTTGTTGAATCTTGTTAAACTTAGTTTTCTGAGGATGTTAGCCAGTGCAGTAACTTTTGATAGTATGTACTCAAGATGGTTGGTTTTTGGTCATTGGGTCCATTTTACAAGTGAGATCCAATGATCTACCCGAAGATTTGTGTTGTTACTTGGTTGAAGAAATGTATATTTTATGGGGAAATGGGTGTTTATTAGGCAGTTAAATTTATGGGTTTGCTCATTTTCTGAATCTGCGTGCATATTTTTCATTTAGAAGTTGATCTTTTTACTGGTTCTTGAAATGGTATATTATTAGTTTTTTTTGTAAAGATTTGATTTTGATTCGTGCTATTTATTAAAAGATTGGATTATTTGGAGTTGTAAATGAGTTTGGTATGTAAAAATGCAGACATCAGTGCAATGTAGGCCACAAGAAAGGACTTTAGGAATGGTGATGAAGGAGGTAGATGAAGACCTTGCAATGTTTCTTGAGATGCGTCGTGGCGAAAAGGACATGAATGGTCAACTTGCTAAATGTAACTCTGTGGAATTGGATCAGCAATTAGGTATTTCTAGCATTGTCAGTTTCCAGTCTTAAAATTTTCCCCGAAATAGAATAAAATAACTGCCATTTGGTGGTTTATTGTATCCCCACTTTAACAAATTGTTATTAAATCTATGCTCTTTAATTTTAAATCTTGAGTACAACCAACTTTGAAAATTTAGTGTGTTTTGGAAGTTTTCTTTGTTTTTTCACTTCTTAAATATAAATTTGGTTTTTTTTTATCAATTGCAGGCTCTGAGGTTGACTTCTCTTTGTTATCAAATGGGACATCAATAAAGCCTACTAATCAAGATTATCTTTTAAACTCTGAGAATGACAAGAATGACTATGACTGGTATTTACTATCACATTTCTGTGCTGACCAAGTGATAACTCATTCTGTTACTGCATATCTTTGTTCTACTTTGATGAGTTACTTGTTATTCCTTGTTTTGATAAAAAAGAAGCAACTGAATAGCTTATGCAGCATCTAACTATTTATGGACAGATGGTAAGTAAGTAGTATTTTATTTGGGAGTCCAAAATGTTTAGTGTGTCACGAGGTGGCAGTTTGCTTTGTGGAAGTTGTATAGCATTTTACTCGCCTTTACTTTCAACCATGTTCAGTTATTGTACTCTAAGCATGTTATTTATGAAAAAGGAAAAGAATAAAGGAGTAATCTAAGAAGGCTGATGCTATATGAGATAATTTGACGAGAGTAATGTCATAGTTAATAGCCTTTAGTTTAAATTTTTCTTTTGGAGCATTGACAGTTAAAGACTTTAAAGAATATCCTAATTGGTTGTAGTTATTTATTTTAAGTTTCTTTTGTTTTCTCATTGTTATAGTTCTCCATCAAAATTATTTTTTACACGAGAGCTAGAAAGACCAAGAAAATGGGAAGATTTAAGGCGCAGAGTATTGTTCCTATTCATTTTCAACCCTGTGAAGTTATTTTGCTTTAACTTTTTGTGATGAAATATAGAAGTTTTTGACTGTAATAGGGACTTTTCATAGCAAAAAGAAGCTTCATAGTCATTGTTAAATTAAAAATTGGTTTTAGCTGATCTTCTAGTTGTGACAAACCATAGAAGTTTCTCCAATAGCATAAGGCTCATCATCCCATAATAGGTATAATATGAAAGGTACCAGATCAGATGAGCACATACATCAAGACTGAGCAAAATCCTCATCAATTCTTCTAAACCAAGATTCTGCACATTCATTTTGTAAACTGTAGGGACTGTTATCTGTTGGTACATTTAAGCTTATGCACTTTCTTAGACAGAAAAGAAATCACGTACGGCCATATTGATCCTACTTCAGTTTTCATGTCTTCAAGAAAAAGAAAGTTATTTTTCCAACGTCAAACAGTCTGGTTGAATGGTCGAGTATGCTTTTAGAGATCTGTCTTCCTTAATAGAATTTGGTCTCAGGATGTTGTCATTATGTAGTGAACATTTAAATTTAAATTTAAATTTAAAAGGCTCTCATGTGGAGCTAACATGGCTGGCTACGGGACGGCGGTTCAGAGGCCGCAGCGGGACTACCATAGGAAAGCCCGCCCCCACTAGCTAACATAGAAAGAGATCGGTTAAATTGCATATTCCTTGTTCCATAAAAATACAGTGCTGCATGATGCTTCTGCCATAACAAATCAATATGTTATTTGCTAATTTGGTTTTCAGGCTCCTTTCACCACCCCAGACTCCTTCAAATCCATTGACTAAAGTGGAAGAACAGAATATTCCGGTGTACCAGGTGGTGATGAATTCTAGTTCAGCTACTCAAGATTGTAAAATTGAGACAGATTCAAGTACAACTGTTCCTGAACCTAAAATAAGCGTCCATCAGGATGTAGCTCAGGTATGATATACTCATTATAGCGTCGTTGAATGATTATGCGATAATATACTTGAATGCTTATGCAATAATATACTCATTCTAGTGCCGCTGAATGCTGATACAATGTTCAGTTAAAGAAATTCTCTATCTTCTCTATATGCTGTTTCATTTATTTTGAGGTCAGTCGATTTCACTGAATGCTGATATTATAGTATACCAAATTTTGCCGCTAACTGCTAATAGTGATGTTTTTAGTTGAATAAATTTTTTTCCCTTCTCTATTAGCATGCCGTAACAGTTATTTTGAGGTGGATTGCATAACAATTTGTTAGTCTGAACTGCTTGATGTTGCAGCCTGCAGACTCACCGGAAGGTCTTTCTTCAAAGATTAATTCAACTGGACAGCCAGCTATGTCCAGAAGCAAAAACTCGTCTGCTGGAAATGGAAGGCCTTCATCATCAGGGGGGAAGAAGGCCACTTCGACGAGGTCAGCAACGCCTACTGAACGTCCTGGTAGTTCTACATCCAAGACTTCAAGAGCTACTTTGCCTTCTGTTAAGCCTGTTGCTTCCACAGCAAGATCCTCGACTCCAACAAGAGCTGCTCCACGCTCTTCTACCCCAACTGGTAGAACCTCCAAACCAGCTGCTCCCAAGTCAGCGGCAAGGTCAACAACACCAACTCGACGACCATCAACTCCATCATCCATTCCTATTGTATCAGTTTCTGGATCTCGATCTTCATCGACAAAAATGGGCACCACAACACTGAAAAAAACTGCACCATTGCGCAGTACCTCTCTAACTGTGAAGCCTAGGCCATTGAAATCCTTGGAGATACCAAGTCTTTTGCGTGATTCTTCTGTCAATTCTAAAACATTGGTTCCCAAAAGGCCTGCATCTGCATCTAGAGGAAGACCAACTGCACCTGGCATTCGCCACTCTACCACTAATGGAAAACCCAGACGGAAATCATGTTCTCCTTCTAGAGGACGAGCAACAACTGCTACTATTTTGAGCAATGCAACCGCTCTACTTTCGAAGAGTAGGGGATATGGCATTGAGAAAGATGATGTGAACCCCGTGTTGATAGGCACACAGATGGTTGAAAGGGTAGTAAACATGAGGAAACTAGCTCCCCCGAAGCAAGATGGTGATCTATTTCATGAAAATCCCTCCAAGAAATCTCTTTCCCAAGAAAATTCAGGCTTTGGCAGATCATTCTCCAAAAAGTCTTTGGATATGGCTCTACGACACATGGTACCCACATTCTAAATGGTTGTTTAATTTCAATAATTATTCAAATTTAAAGGTGAACTACTAATGCACTTGTTAAGAAAGTCTCGATCATACATGCATCACAAGCATTGTAACACATTTTATTTCCTACATTTACGTTTATGGATCTCTTTTGAACAGGATATAAGACGAAGTATTAATGGAACCTTACGCCCAGTTCTGAAAAGGGTCTCTGCTTCTTCAGCAAACGGTATCCGGTCGAGCTCTACAAAGAACAAGACAGGTAGTATTTCTGACTCGCCACTTGCCACGAGCAGCAATGCTAGTTCAGAGCCCAGTATCAACAATAACTCTCACAAAATAAATTGGAGTGAACCAGAAGATGATAACTTTGGTTGTGAGAGAGAAGTAACGTTCCCCACTAGCCAGCAGCATCTGGAGTAGTAGCCTGTAGGACTTCCTATGATATTTATTTCTGCTGTGTGCTTTGATTATTTAATCTTGTTGTCTTTCAAACTCTGACATTGAAATATTGCATCTGGATTTATTTTTCAGGGATCCTTTGCAATAGTAGTGCCATTTCTTGTGCACTGTATTTCTTGACTAGCAAAGATGAAACTTTTCTTGTAATTATAATGGAAAACTTAAATTAGATTGGTAATATTACAGTCAAATCTATGACTTTAGAAGTATGTTAGTGTATGGAAGGTTTCTGATAAAATCTTTATGAACACCACTTATAAACTGTTATACACAAATATGATAACTCCCATCACCTACAAGAAAAGAGACGTGTTGATGATATAACTAAGAAAAGAGCTCATACTAGCGGTTTTGCTTTGATTAGCCTTTTACGGAAAAATTCAGATTTGGGTTAGGATTTTTCTTTTGTTGATGAAACAAAGATTTTATTGATGAATATTTCCAAGTATAACTACCTCTTGATTCTTCTCTCCTAATTATTTTTTATGATTCGAGAGCCGTTAATTGCATATGTCTCGAACATAAATGATATTGACCTCCTTGTGATAGATTTGGCAATTCCTTGTGATAGATTTGATTGCCTAGATTGCCATGCAACACTTTGCTTTCAGAAAGACAATATCTGATGTCTTGTCTCTTTGTGAAGATCCAAGATTTTATAGGATATTCGAAATGTCAGCCAACTCCGTTTCTATTAGAAAAACTCTGGTTTAGTCCTGATCAAATGATCTATATGGTGTTTGGTGAAAAGTTACCACATTGTGGCTACATGGTAGATCCTAGTTTGAGTGCTAATCCCATAGTTTTTTTCTTCTTATGAAACTATACTCGCAAGTTAGTTGGAATGAGCTATATTCATCTTTTCTATGAATTATATGTAGATTACTTAATGCAAATCGTGAACCTACTGCAACATTTGTTCATTATCTTATTTTGGTACCGGCTATGTATTGAATCTCACAAGATTTACTGGCATTAACCAAATCTCATCCTTCTATTGGAATTGGATTGACATTTCTCGGCCAAAATATCCATGCATTTGTTGCTAGCTCGCCTCCTACTTATAGGTGTTGCACACTAAAATAATATTAGTAAGTTTATTTTTACGAGCTTACTGAACCTCCCTCGTAAGCTTATGCATCTAGGAAAAAGTTTTTTCCCCTCAAATGAAACATAACATTTCTAGTATGCTATGTCATTCAGTAGTCCAAAAGTGTCCCCAGCTTCAAGTACAAGTCAATAGGAAAAACATTATTTTCAAGAAACTTAATAAACAGAGACAAGGAGACCTAGCTAAAAGGTGATTAGTGTTGCCGGAAAAATCTCTCCAAAAAAATCTCTGGTGGTCCACAAAAACTAAGTGTTATTAAACTCGGACCAGGCAATTAGGTCCGACCGGTTCGCCCGGGAACCGGACACCAGGCCGGTCCGGTCCTCTGAAAAAGGTTTTTGAGATTTTAGTATAAAAAGTAAAAAAATTTCAGCCCAATCTTTTTTTTTCCTCCAATCGCGACTCACGCTTGCTATTCCACATTTATGTGAATGTTATTTTGTTGCCATTAAATATTATGTGGTAAAATTAATGTTGAATGATATTTTGTGGGCTAGAAAAATTATACATATAAGTAAATTTATGCATTATTAAATCCGAGTCGAAAGACGACAAATAATACCTTAAGTATGCTGCTGGCAAGTCAAGGTTACTCAAAAGGAATAATGTCATAATATAAGTAATTTGTTTAAAAATGCACAGGGAGGCTACTCTAGTTCCTAAAATTCTGAGCTGAATGCAGTTGCAAACATCGCTGTTATGGACACTGCTTATCGCTTATCATATTTTTTCCTCTTTTCTTCTAAGTATCCTAGTGAATATTGGATCATTGACTCCAGAGAGACTAAACACATGACCTAGAAATAAACTCTGTTGCATGATATAATAGTCCTTAGTCACCTATAATGGTTTAATTACCAGATTCACATGAAGTCCCTGTCACTTGTATAGGAAAATTGCATTTAGCACCAAATATTGTCTAAAGTTCGTTATGTTCCTATATTCAAGCATAATCTTCTATCGGTTAAGAAAATGTGTGAGCAATTTGATTGTAGTATGACTTTTACTAAATTTGGATATGCTTTACAGTCCCCTTCCCAGAAGAAGGGTCAAGTTTTTGGTGATGTCTTCACTGGTCTCTATGTGCTGCTAGAAGCTTCATTTTCGCTTGAAGATAATCCTACGAGAAGTCTATTGTCCCTTTATATATGTCTGGTCAGTTATGTCAATCAAATAGTTTATTGTAAGTTCCTTTTTCTATTTTAGTTTATCCAAGAGCTTCATGCTCAAGCAATGAGAGTCCTGTTTGTTTTGAGAATTTCAAAATTAATGAAAAAGGTTTTATTTGCAAGATTTCTACTTTGGAAAATTTGTGGCATGGTCCTTTAGTTCATTTACCTTTTCATGCTATGAAATACATTAAAGGATTACCTATTAAAATTAGAGACTAGAAAGACTTCTCACCATTTTCCCTCTTACAAGACAAACTATGCTACCTTTTCCTATTAGTTCCATTTCAACTGAACATTGTCTTAGAATTGATACATATACTTGGGGCCTTGTAAAACACCCGCAAATAAGGAAGAAAAATACTTTGTCACCATAGTTGACAATTTAGGCAATTCTCTACCAAGATTAAGATTGTGAGATCTGATAATGATTTTAAATTAGGGAGTGGAACTCTGCCAAAGGATACTCATCACCAACGTTGTCAAAGATAGGATTTTGGTGTTGGTTTTTACGACAAGTTTAGGTTTGGTGGTTGATAGGGTACATGCTAAGTGCATGTGATATGCTTTATGTAGTTTCATGGGTCAAGGATTGGGTCAACATAAAGGAGCCAAATTGAGCTTTTCAAGGACATACTCGAGGGTCAAAGGAAGTAAACCCGGGTGTGGAGAATAGCTTGGGAAGCCTTGGAAGTCATTTGGATCTTAAAGTGAAGAGACCCAAAAGTATAGGGGTCAATTTGACATTATGGGCCACTTTTAAGTCCAAGTGTAATAATGCAAACTTAATCTCTATAAATAACTAGTCTTTCAAATTGATAAGAGACTAGATTGAGACTATATTGAATTAAGAAGATTGTTCTTGTAAAGCCTTTGGAATAACTTTCAAGCTTGTAGTTAGTGTTAGCGGGAGGATTTCTAACGTAGGTTGATTGTAGCTTACTAGTAGATGTCGTGGGTGTATCTTTTAATTTCTTTTGGACTTGTTCGCTTAATCGATCATCAAATTATCTCTATTATGGGTGTATCAATAATGTCTATTTGTTGGTTGATTTATCCGAATTCTTTAATTTCTCATGAATTTGAAGAATTCACATATCTTCATATTTTCATTTTCGTTGTTCTTCGATTCAATCCTCACGGGCTGAATCATATCATTTGGTATCAGAGCCTAGGCTCATAATTCGTTCTACTAGATTACAATCCTAGGATCATAAATCCAAAAATTATAAAAAAATTGTAACTTTCGAAAATCTCAAAAATATTCCTAGATCCGATTCGATTTTGTGTTGATTCGTTGATTTTGATTCTTAGGAATCGTTCTCCTAGTAATTTAGGTCATAGATCTTCAATTTGAATTGGTTTCGGGTTGTTTTGTGAAGTTTCACCATTGTTAAAGGTGGAGCTCGAATGAGTCACGAGTTTGGGTAAGAATTGGTTGAAAGTGGAGCTATAAAGTTGATAGATCGATCTTCAATCCAAGTTACAAGGAACTTGAATCTCAAGTTTCGTGCAAATCAGAGTTGATTTTAGTTGGTTTTGGAAGTTTGGGTTGTTCTTCTTCAAAGTTGTAGATCCGTTTTTGAAGCCTTATTTTCGTGTTGGATTTGTTATTTTCTAAGCTCCAAAAGTACTAGAAGTGTTTCTCGTAGCTCAAGGAGCTTGGGAATCAAATTGTTGGAGTTTGTAGTTGATTTTGAAGAGATCCAAGTTTTTGAAGTTTAACATTTATGGTGTTCTTCAAACTTAAGGAGAAAACTAAGTGGGTTTGATTTCAAGTTGAAGTTGAGTGTTAAAACCTACTGGGGGTTTGTTCTCCTAGTTGAGAGGAGCTGAAATCTTAAATTTGGGGTGAATCCGACCTTGTTTGGATGTGGTTGGAGATTTGAAAGTTCAAGGTGTTCATGTTTTTGCTTCATATCTTCATCTGAAAAAGATAAATAAAGGTGATGTTTGATCCGACCCTCTTCATTCAAGTTTTGCAAAAGGTGCTTGGGGACTTCTAAGTCTTAAGAAATTCAAGTTGGGTAGTCCGCTTTCTATGTGAAGACACATTGGACGAGTTGTCCAAGGCTTGAAGAGCCATCCAACTTGGAGCATTAAGACAGTCTAAGTCTTTGTGGACGACAAGCCTTGGAAAGCTTGGACGAACCGCCCAATCTATATCAAGCTCATTGTCAACGGCTTCTAGCACAAGGAGGCAGATTACTCCCTAAGTAATAGAGCCTTAGACGAGCCGTCCGACTAAGGATGAGCTGTCCACCAATTCATCAGCCCCAATTCATCAACCCAAGTCGTCTAAGATAAGCCTTTTGGGCAGAATAGAAGTTAAAGGCGGAACCCTTTGGGCGAGACTCCCATTAACGAATGAACTATCCAAGAACCAAGACGATCCGTCCCACAACTTGGACTAGCCGCCTCAATTTGGACGAGTCATCTACCTCTTCGTCCAAACATAAAAATTTGCTAAGTGTTAAAAGGTAAGTCTAACCTTGAAGATCTAGTTTCTTTGT
>JBDJHY010000116.1:6726810-6738346 GCA_039654485.1 Withania somnifera | reverse complement strand
AATCCCAAAACACACTTTTTCGAGTATAGAGTGCAATCAGGGTCCGACTCCGTATATCCATATATGAAGTCTTTACATAAACAATACTTCGGACTCAACAGAAATGATGAAAATGGCATCGGGGGTCATATGAACTAAGAAAGCCCCAAAAGATTAAAATTAAAAGGAAATTACACCACGACAACCATTGGGGGCCCAACCAATCGATCCCATCAAGGCTCAACTGACTTGGGGTGGTTGCAAGGACACTATAAATACAAGAAAGTTGCGAAAATATGAAATATTTTCGGGGGTCGTTATAGATATAATTTTATATCAACATTTGAATATGCTATTTGAAATCATGATTTTAAATTTCATATTTTTTTCAGGATATAAAATTTAAAATTGTAATTTTAATTTTTTAAATGAGAAACTATATCCACAAATTTATATTTTATAAAAAAGGATGCATTATTTTAAATTTCGTAAAACAGACTTATGCTCGAGCGAACATACTGTTTGTATCATGTAAAAGAATTGTATTAAAGGATATCTAGTTACTACCATCATTGACTAGTGGATCTTTAGAAAATTATGTGTATTTAAAAATTTTTAATCACAAATGTGTATTATTAAAGAAAAATGGAGATACGCGATTCAATGCGTCTCCTTGGTATATTTTATTAATGAACTATAATTTGATCATTTGTTAGGATTGTATAAGAATGTATTTGACAAATTTTGATAATATGTACAACTTGCAGTTGTTGTTCATGTTCATGAGGAAAGAAAATACAAGATAAGAAATAAATACAAGATAAGAAATTCAAATTGCATGTTCAAATAAAATTTTAACTTCAAATAATCTGAATTCAAATCATATCCAAACATGACTAAATTATTTCAATAAAAATATCAATGCAAGGAGGGAAAACAAAAAATATTATCCTAAAAATATTTATATGTAATCTAGCAAAATAATATGTGGATGAGATGGTGTGAGGAGTGGGGGTGGAAGGCAGTGGGATGGTCAAGCGATGAAGCTTATACAGCTTGCTTTTTCTATTTCAATCGAAAAGTCATTTTTCTCAATATTAAGAAACTTGTTTTCCTAGAAGAAATATTTTTACAAATATTTTTTCTATATCAAACACAGTATAAAACTCAACTTGATATTAAATCCGATTTATCATTAGTATAATGAGTAAATATACAGTCCGAATTAAAGATAGTAGGGTTGGATTCAACTAACATGCTAGGAGTCAATCATATAATTACTTTTCATTCCTATTTGTTTAAACTTAAACTATTATTAACTCAAAATTGATATTCAAACTAGAATCAAATTTTATATATCAATATTTTAATTGATTTACTTCACAAATAAGGGTAATACATAAAATATTAATAACAGATAAAAGATGGAATTTATTAATTGTACATACTAAAATTTGATTTGTTTAAACATGATTTCAAGTTTCATAAATTTATAAAAAAAATGATCCATTATTTATAATTTCTTTAAAAGAGATTGATGGTCGGTGCGAAGAGATACTCTTGCACTATGGATCTGCTCGGTTGAAGTAAAATGTTTTTGAAAATAAGAAAAATGACTTGCTAAATAAAAGTAGAAAATATAAATTTTAAAATTTTCTACCACTCTACAAAATTATCTCACCTTTACCCCTACCTCAAACTCCACCCCTTCCTCGACTCCTTACCCACTTCTAACCCCCCTCCCAAAAAAAATTTTAAAAATTTATTTTTCTTAAATTAAATTCTTTTGACCTAGTCTCACCTCGACCCCTCAGCCTCTCAGCCACTCCTCTACTCCCTATATATTTTTTAAAATTTTAATTTTTTAAAATTAAATTTATTTTACCACATTTCACCTCGACCCCCCATCCCCCACCTTCCTCGAACCAACCCCTTACCCTTAAGCCTCCCCCCTAATATTTTTTCTGTAAATTGAAATTCTTTTTACTCCACCACCTACTCAATACCTTAGCCCACCCAACCCAACCCTTCCCCTTAAAAAAGTATATTTTTAAAAAATATTAAACTTTTTTTCTTACCTAACCTACACCCCTATCCCAACCCACTCCCTCCCACCACACCAATCACCGCAGCTCACCCTCTTCAAAAAGATTTTTAATTTTTTTTTAAAAAAATTAGAAAATAATTTTCTTATTTTCCTCTTACCCCCACTCCACCTATATCCACTATTCCACCTACTCCACTTCTATCCCCACCTTATACCCACATTGTGTCATTTCCCTCAACCACCACAATATCTATCACTCAATTATTATCAATTCTCATTGTTATGTATTAACTATATACAAATACATTTAGAAAAACATTTTCTACTTGCATAGCTAACACAAAAAGTAAATTAAAAACAACCTGTTTTTCTAGAAAATACTGAAAAATATTTTCCTCCCTACCGAGCACGCTCCATGTGAAAAAATTATGTTAGAGAATATTTAGTTACTACTGCTGTTAACTAGTGAATTTTTATAAACTTATGTGAATTGAAAAGTTTATAATGGTAAACATATATTTATAAAACAAAGATGGAGATGTGTAGCTATTAATACGTCGCGTTAGGATATGTCAATATCTGTTTTTTTATGAATTATAATTTGCTCATTTGATAAGACTATATGAGAATTGAAAAGATTTTAATAATTTTTATAATTTATAGGTTTTTTATATTTATAATAAAATATAACTTAAATAATTTATATTACTTGCCAAAATAGAAAATCGACTTTCTATGAATCTAATTTCAAATCATATGCAAACGACAAATAATTTATTAAATAAATATCAATGTAGGAAGGAAATCAAAGATAAACCTAAACCTAGACACACAAACATGGCTACCTTTAATGGCTTATACATATTAAGTACAAATAACCACTTGCTAAATAGGGGAGTAATAGACTACACGCATCTCCAGCAACAGATATAAATCTCATTGATCCAACGGTTTTTATTGCTCCAAATAAACCACATATACAATCTTTGCCATGAACCATAGCGTAGGATAACAAATCCCTTGCAACGTTCACACATCGCGTGTGCGTACCTTTGAGTCAAATAACTTATACGAAACCCTCCGGTATTTCCGTAATTTCTTACAAAAACTAGACCGATTATCAACCAACCCCACCTTTGCTTTCTATAAATACCTAAACACACCCAATTCATTCGAAACCGCTGCTTATTATAGAGCGAGAAAGAAGAGAACAGAGCGCGCCAGCTCTAGAGAGAGAAAATAGGAGACACGGCAATGGAGTGAAGAGAGAGAGAGAGAGAAAACAAATTCTCTTCTAATTTTTGTGAATTTTCATTGGATTGTTCATCACATTTTTCTGTTTTGGATTTCAATTTGAATTTTGGTGAAAGTGTGCTCAAATGATGAGTCATTTAGGGTTGAAATCGGTGGTGTTTCATGGAGAAACGTGTTTAGGAGAGCTAGATACTGTTGCAGTTAAGGATCAGAACTTCCAATTCCCAAATAACGAGATACGGATCCATCATATATCTACAATCAGTGAGCGGTGTCATCCACTCTCTGTTCTACAAACAATTTCATCACCTGTTCGTTGTAAGCTTGAACCGAATTCGAATTCGGCGACAACTGGTCCTGATCAGTCTCCGTTGATCAATCTTCACGCCTCCTGCTTCTATGAACTCAAGGTTATAGACATTAGCAAGTTTTTAATTGAATGACGAACTATAACCAGTTGTACACTGCTTTACATTTGCTGTGAAGTTACTGCATGAGTTGTAGTTTTAGTTGTTATGAAGTTTCTGAGATGTAATGCGTGTTGATTTTATGTTCAGTGTGAAATGCTGACTCTACATTTACTACGAAATTACCAGAGGCCAATTGCTGTTTATGGAATTTTGTGACAATGGCACGAAATTCTTGTTGACGATTTTATGTGTGATGTGAAATACTGACTCTACATTTATTACGAAACTACTGGAGGCCAATTGTTGTTTCGTTGGCTACAGAATTTTGTGACGATGAGACATGATGATTGTTGATGATTTTACATTTATTGTGAAATTTACTGGATGCAGTTGTTTTGTTTAATTGTTTATCTCAATTTTTTCACAGTGAGAAATGTTTTTGGCATTTTATGTACATGTGTATGCAAAGTTTTTTTTTTTTTTTTTGCATTGCTATTATTGCAGTTATTTTGTGAAATGACTTGGAGAGTTTCTGATATGGCGATGATTTTGTTGTTGGCAAAATGTAAGGGAGTAGTTGTGGTATTTTCATTTTCATGATTTTGTGGATGTGTATGTGACCTCTTTTGTGGTATTATGGTTTAATAATGAGGATGCTGGATGGCTTTTGGCAGCTCTGGTGTTTTGCATTTTTCTTTTATTTTTGCACTATGAATGAAAGATGTGCTAAAGCTATTGTCAGAAATGTGATTTTATCTGGAGTATATGTAACACTAGCTCTGATAAAAAGGACTGAGAACTCCTGAATTCGTACACTAGATTATGTTTATTGATGTTTTGTGGCTATAATGTATTCTTATGGATGAGATATCTGCTAACACTTTTGTTGCCTTTCTTTGGTCTTTGTGTAGACTGCAGTAGTCTTGCTGGGGGAAGAAGAAATACATTTGGTAGCTATGCCGAGTAAGCAGAAAAAATTCCCCTGTTTTTGGTGCTATTCAGTGCCCTTTGGTCTGTATAGCGCTTGTTTACGAATGTTGAATATGAGGTGTTTATCAATTGTTTTTGATCTGGACGAGACTTTAATTGTTGCAAATACAATGAAATCATTTGAGGATAGAATTGAGGCTTTGCGGGGTTGGGTTGCACGAGAGACAGATCCAATTCGGTTGTCTGGAATGTCTGCTGAGATGAAGAGGTATATGGAGGATCGTGCACTGTTGAAGCAGTATTTGGAGAGTGATTCTGTTGTTGACGGTGGGAAAGTATATAAAGCTCAGCAAGAGGAGGTGCTACAATCATCTGAAGGGCAAGAGCCTGTAGTTCGGCCAGTCATAAGGTTACTGGAAAAGAATGTGGTCCTTACACGGATTAATCCAGAGGTAATAAGATTGGGGGAGGGGGATGTGTGGTCTTCCAATTTCTCTCTTATGTTGCAATTCTTGATACTTATCATGGTGAACACATCTAAGGCATGCATATTTCTCAATTTATTCTACTTTTCGCTTAATGGAGAATACCCCTTGCTTATCCCCTTGCTAAGTGCATTCCCTTAAGGTGCTAGGGGAAGTTGATTAGTTGCATGTCGTGATATACTTGTAGAGTAAAGGTTTGGCTGGCGACTCCTTAGGTGTAGGTTGTCTTTAAATTTTTAGTATTTTCATATTATTCTTTTCATTTCTTAGTATTTTAGGTTTATATTATGAAAGTATACTCAGTGCATTGAGGCAAGTTGTTGATTCAATTTTGAAGTTGAGTAGAAGATGATTTATGGTTTCTCATACAAACTGTAGTACTCCTGTGGGAAAGTAGATTGGGTTGTTAATTCTAATGATTTAACTAGCTTCACAGTATCTAAAAGTTCTGCGCTTAAACATTTTCTGTTATCCTGTCTTTATATTTGACCTGTTAATAATATATTTATTTAACAGCCTTCGAATTTTTGGGACAACTGTGATCATTCAACAATTGTATCTTCTTTCTTTTAAGATAGCTTACACAGTCTATTTGATATCTTGTAGACAAGGTTTTATGTATAGTTTATTGATGATTCACTTGAGAATGGAGATACTCTTTGGTCAACTTCTGAGTTGTGCCATTGATAATTTAATGAACTTCCAAAATTGTTTTAATTATTTGGATGGAGCAACATTTCTAGGCATTTTGAGACCATTCAGTGTCAAACTTAATATCTTTTTGTTACTTTTAATTTGCTTTGTAAAACTCCGTTTCTGTAGCTAATGTCCAAAAGTTCATGTAACTAATGTGTTTTCAGTCTCAAATAGGGCCTTCTGAGAAGGGCCTGGTGTCTTGTTTTGTTGGAATTTGATTGCATGTTTTTTCTATTTCGTGTGTGTTTTTAGGTTTGTAATGTACTCTATAGTGTCTATTGGTCCCTCGTTGCAGAAGGTGTTTAATGAATGCTATGGATTTGAGTTCCTTTTGTTTATTATTTATGTGCACTTCATGCTGCTGATGGTCCTTACACATGTAAATTTGCTAATCCACCAGCATAGGCAAAGTTGGATACCCCTACCCGTGCGAATTGCTGGAAGGAAGTGTTTGGAAGAGTGGAAAGCATCCACCTCCAGTCTTTGTTCTTTATGGCTCTTTCATTCATTAAATATTTAATGTTCATGTTGCTAAAAGAAAATGGTACCTGGATATTTCGCCTTCTAGCTCAACTGCCACTGGAATATCGAAGGTTTTCATTGTCTTAATCAGTTATCAGTATAACACTGGAATGTGAACTCAAATTCAGTTGGATATTTTGTAACACATTATGATTGTCTCAAGATTTATTTTTTTTAGCTCCACGCATTTTCTCATCATGGGAACTTCTTGTGCAGAATCGGGATACCAGCGTGCTTGTTAGATTACGTCCTGCTTGGGATGAGTTGAGAACTTATTTGACAGCAAAAGGTCGGAAAAGGTTTGAAGTATATGTTTGCACCATGGCGGAGAGAGATTATGCATTGGAGATTTGGAGGCTACTCGACCCTGGGTCACACCTCATTAATGCCAAGCAATTGATGGACCGGGTTGTATGTGTCAGATCAGGTTAGGACCTAGAATACTTTCCTTCCTTGTGACTCCTTGGGGAATTAATCTTTTGTTCTTCCATACATGGTAACACAACTCCTCTTCCCTATCCCGACAAAAGAAAATCAACGTCTTTTTATTCTGAAGCATAATAAAAGGACCATAAGTAATGAATGATTTGTCAGTCTTGTGTTTGATTTATGTCGTTCTAAGATTATCGGTAGTATTTTCTTTAGCTTCTAATGCTATAGTGGCAGTGATATCCAAATGGCTTCCAACTGTGGTTGCTTCTCATCAGCGGTTTATAATACCCTTTCCTCTTGAACTAGGTAATTGTAAAACCTCTTTCTTTAACCAAGTAAAATCATCTATTGATGCCACAGGGTCCAAGAAGTCTCTACTTACTGTCTTCCAAAATGGCCATTGTCATCCAAAATTGGCGATGGTTATTGATGACCGATTGAAAGTGTGGGAAGATAAAGATCAACCTCGTGTTCATGTTGTCCCTGCTTTCACTCCATATTATGCTCCACAAGCAGAGGTGTGTGTTTTTCCATTTCAAATGATTTTTATATCATTTTTTTTAATGGTTACGCCCTGACTGAATGGGAACTTCTATATTGAGTAGATGGCCAATGCAGTTCCAGTCCTATGTGTGGCGAGAAATGTTGCTTGTGATGTTAGAGGTCGTTTTTTCAAGTAAGTTAATTCTCAGTCCTCAGAAGAGGTATTTAAGTTTGAGTCAATTAAGTAGTTTCTTATCTGATCCATTTTCTTTGTCAATCAGAGAATTTGATGAAGGTCTACTGCGGAAGATCTGTGAGATCTTCTATGAAGATGAAGTTGTAAACTTACCTTCTGCACCTGATGTTAGCAACTACTTAATGACTGAGGTATTCATATACAAGCTCTTTAAATTTCAACTTTAAATGAAGGCTGATCATTATGATGAGGGTTTGCTTTCTTTACTCTAAGGATGCCGGTTTTGCGTCATCTGGGAATTTTGCTCCTCTTCCTGAGGGAATGTATGGGCCTGAAGTTGCACAAAGGTTACATCAACAGGTGTAGTTTTAGCTGTTACTACTGCCTATCTTCGCTTCTTATCACATGAATTGACCAAAAGAAAAAAACTTGGAAGGGTATCACATCACACATCAAATCAAGTACTTGATATTTCAGCCAGTCATTTACTTATCTTCTTCTCATGTATATTTTCTGTCCAGGAGGGAAAAGTTAATTTGAACTCTGCTCCTCCTTTCATGAGTAACAATCCTGATATGAAGCCAGGAAGCTCTCAGCTTACGGTTGGAATTGCTGCAAATTTACCTGCTCAATCAATGAGACCAATTCAACCTTCAGAAAGTATAGAGACCTGTCTATCTTCAGTTATTAATCTTTTTGGTTTCCGAACCAGTAGTTCATTTTGTTCCTGTGTCTGTCTGTTTAGAACCAAGTTTGCTGGGAGCTCCATTCAGACGAGATAACAGCTTTTCTGAAGTTGATGCTGATAGCAAGAGAAGGTACCCCATATTGAATCCTAGCCAGGATATGAGGTATCGTGTTTCAGCAGAGCCTCCTTTATTATCTAGAGTTCCTCAGAAACCACCCATACTGCCCATACCATCACAGGGGGGATGGTTGGTGGAAGATGACCTAAGTAAAGGACAGATGGGTAGTCGATCCCCTGGAATTTTTCAAGAATCTGATGCATCAAGGTATGATAAACAGAGAGGTCAACAGAATTTTCTCAGTCAAGGTGCAACAAGCTTGGTGTTACCAACACATGCATCTACAGGGAAGAATGGGGAGGTATGCTACTGTTTCCCTCTGAAATAGTTGCACTCTCTTCCTACTGACTAATTCATTCGGTACACGATGCTTTGCAGGCCAATTCCAAGCATGAAATGCAGAGACAGAACTCGTTTATTCATCAAACAGGTGAGTTCGAGTTCACTAATATGTACTGTTTTACTGCGTTTTGCTATTTTAATACCCTATTTGCTGTTATACAGTTGTTGTAATGGAGGGTATTAAGTTTGACTGCGTCTTTGCTGCTACTGATGTTTTCCTAAGGGGTAGTTTTCAGCTTGTGATTTTGAGCCCCAGCTATCAAATTATAACAAATCCACCTAGTTGCGTGTTTACTTATCAATTATGGAAGGGGATGTACTTAATCAAAGAAAATAAAGAAGGCTAGAATTGAATACTTTTACTTGTTGATTGCCAGGATGGTGGTATGTGTGTCTTTATTAATCAAGATAGTGTTTGGAAGGGCCCTTCCAGGACCCTGCGACCAGGCCGCCCTTTTAGTGTTTGGAAGGTGTTCAAAGGAAGTTTTTGGATAGTCTTGGATTCTTGAAGCAAAATATTGATTATGGGATATGCACTTTATAGATTGTGTCAGTTTGGTAATTAGGGAGAACAAGTAAGGAATGGTTGGGGGAAGGCCGAGAAAGAGATCTGCTAAAATGTTCGTTTAGTCGTACAGTCTCTTTGATCTTCTCGGTTTACTTATTTATTACTCGCTTTTTCATTTTTATTAACATGTGTTTGTTAGGCTAATAGTACTTTGCCCTTGACAACAGAGGGTAGGTTCTCTCAGCATCAGTTGTTATTTAGCAACAGAGAATCTCAACTAGATGCTGGGAGAATGAACTTCTTGCCGTCTTTAGCTACTGGGGTGCTCCAAGAAATTGGAAGGCGATGCAACTCTAAGGTATGTGCTACGTACTTTTTCGCCAGGATGATATCCCCCTCTGCTCGTTTTGATTTTTCTTGGTTGTCATAGTAAGAGCTCTACCAATATGTCTTCTGTTGTAGGTTGAGTTCAGGCCTGTGGTGAGCACTAGTGAGGAATTGCAATTTTCAGTTGAGGTTAGAGAATTCTTTATAGAAGAATGTTTTTCACCTACTGAAGCTATTGCAAGGATCAATTAATTGCATTCGTGATGTATAAATGTGGAGAAATTTCTGTTAAGCAGTACTAGCTTCCACTGATAGTAGCTGTATTCTTCTTCTATGATTCTAATGGGATACTAGGAGATGGTGTGCAAGGTAATGGATGGGACACTTGAAAGTACTGTGCTAATGACTTCATGGATCTGTATATTCTAGTTGAGACAATTAAAATTTTAAATGTGAGACATGTGCTGTGATGAGCTGCGTGGATGTATGTCTCTTGATATTTGACTCTAGAAATTGCCAAGTGCTTATGAATTATCTGTTAATGTCTCTCTTTAAAGATATCCATTTTTGTATTGGAGTGTTGCCTGTCGTCATTGTTCATATAAAAGTGCATGATCATTTTGGCATCTGAATTTAGACAAACAGCATAAGGTTTTCTATTCAGAATTCTGAGCCTGAGTAATCTTTAGGTCTTCTTCACTGGTGAGAGAGTTGGTTTTGGGATGGGAAAGACTAGGAAGGATGCTCAACAACAGGCAGCTGAGAATGCACTTCGTACTTTGGCTGGTAAGATCCTTTTTGAAATGTCCTCTTAATTTCTTGGTTTATCTTGTTACAGGAATCCTGAGCTAATGCTGTGATGGAATTTCATTTTTCTTGTAACTATTTCTGAAGAGAATTGCATGATGAGTAGATTCTTCAGAACAGTGTCCCATGGTTAAGTAAATTGTTAAAAAACCGTGGCTCGTGCAGTATTATTTGAAGATATTTATTCATTTCTTAAAGGGTCGTATTGATTCGAAGTAGGGTGTTATCGCTTCATGGGCGAAGCCATGGGCTTCAGAGAAGTTTGTGCTTCAAACAATGGTGCATTGAGTGATTCTCGCAAGAATCTGTGCTTCTTTTGATTTTGAGGAGTTGGATTAATAACTGAATTCTTTTATATTGCATGCTGGAGTGAGTTTGCCTTGTTGCAATTTCACTTTTTATTGTACGAAATTCATTGACTTTTGATATTTTAGTTTCCCATAATTCTGCAGTTTATTTCAAATAAGCATGCACTTTACTAAAAAGAAGCATGTGCTTCAGTTCTCACCTTTCTTCAAGCCCCACGGACTTCCATGGCTTTTTTCGCTTTTAACAACACTCGTCTCGTGTGTTTTAGCAGAATTATCGTTCATTTCCTTAGTATCTCTTTTACATGATGGCATTATATCACTCTTATCAATTCTGACATTTTATACACCTATATCTGAATTCAATATCATTTCATGATAAGATCCAGAACTTGCTTTAGTTTCTTTTCCCTTTTAAAGTTACCTTGTCAGAATACAATTTTTTTAAGAGATAATTTATATGCTAATGTTTGCTTATATGCAGATAAATACGTCTCATACATTACATCTCACCCCCGAGTAGCAGATAAAGACTTTGATAAGATTTCAGTGGAAACTGAAAATGGGTTCTTGTGGGATGCTGTCAATCATGTGGATGAACAGTCGGCGGAGGATAGATTACCTCAAGTAAATGCTTCAGAAGTGGGACTTAATGGCGACACTGCTCATGACTGATCACTTAGTTCTTTGAAAGCGTGAGTGGTCTTTGACTAAGGGGTGTGGGCGGAAGCAAAATAGCGAAGATGATGGGTTGAGATTATTTGGATTTCCACACCTCCTTCCTTGAATTGTGTTTGTACCTGCGTTTAGAGCAAATCAGGGAATTCTGGAGCTTGTTGGCCTATTCATCTGGTTATGTAGGCCATCCTTCATGCTTCTTATTTTGGGGGTATAATGGTGGTATTTAGTTCTAATTTCCACCTCTTCTCTTTCCCATCACAATTTTGTTCTCAGAAACTTCTACCGGGGTGCTTTTCTGCTCCTTTTCTATTTTGGTCCTAAAA
>JBDJHY010000116.1:6686659-6699752 GCA_039654485.1 Withania somnifera | reverse complement strand
AAACTCAAGGGACAATAATTTATCCAATAATAGATGAATTAATGGGACTATTTCAAGTTTTCACAATTGGGGCCATTAATGGAGGAAAGCTTCAGCTTTCAAGGATTAAAAAGGAAAAGAAGACTTACCAATAGTAGGGGAAAATGAAGAGAATCTTCAAAATTTTATGAAGTTTGATGGAGCTTCCCAGTAGAAATCGCACAAGAAAAAGAGGAGAAACTGAGAAAAGGGTCAAAAAATAAACTGAAAAATCGAGGCTCTTCTATTTTAAATGGTTGCAATAGAGTGCGTTCAAGCAATTTATTTAATTTTTTTACCATAATCATGCTAATTAATTTAAATTTAATTTTTTGAATTCTTTTATATTTACCCCATCGTGCTCTTGAAGTGCAATCATGCTTATTGCCAAAAAATTTACAACTGCAAAATTTTCAAACGAGGGCATGGAATTAAAACGAAGTTCAACAGCAACAAACCAAATATGCATTTCGAGTAAAAAATTCATTTTGGACTCAATGGTGTAGTCAAATCCGGATACAAGATTGTTTTGAAAGAATATTTACCAAGTCAACCATTGGGCAAAACCATAAAATTACCATCAACAACTCAAAAATACAACAGCAAGTCCCTTAAGCTAACCAACACTCCCACTAGCCTAAAATCACCATTTCAAAGCTGATGGAAGTGTCTGAATTTTATTCCAAAACTCCTAACACCAAAATACCCCTCAAGCTCCAAATTAGGTCTTAAACTTAACTAAAATCCACAAATGCGCACAAATTGCAAACGAAAACTTTGAAACACCAAATTAAGGTCAAACTTTCTTTGTTAGGCATTTTGAAGCTAACAAAACTATCGAAATTTACTTTCGATCTAGTCTTAATGGAAAGTTAACTTTAGTCATTGAGTACTTAGTTTTAGGCTCCAAATAGGCAATTTGAGATATTTCTCAACCTAGCCGCCAAGGAATCGAACTACCGGTCCCAGCAAGTCATAAATGACTTGGGGAATCAGGGAATCTACTGAAATACTCTAGAATGAAAAACTTCCTGTATTTATCATAAATGACCATTAAGGTCATTACATGTAGACGCCATCACCACTCTATTTTTGAGTTGTGATAGGGTGGTATCAGACCTCTAAGTTTATGGGTGTATCTGGATGTCAAGCAGGAGTCTAGTAGAGTCTAGCAGATCAATATGTAGAAGTCCATATCCAATCTTTTGGATAAGGCTCTTTTATAAGGTTGATTCTCATTGACTCTTTTATGCAAGATCTCCATTGGTTTATTTGTTACTTATGTTTGTTCTATTCCTCCATATATAGTACGTATGTGGTTAGCACCTAGTGGTGATGTTGCTCCCCCGCCTCTACAGTGAGATACTATTAGGGGCCAGGGTAGAGCCAATCCTATAGGTGAGGCTGGTCTAGAGTTGAGCAGGACGAGTCTGTACCCGTAGGGCTACCTCCACAGATGATACAACCACCTTCTAATGATGCACTTAGGGACTGTGGCACCTTATGATTTCTATGTTTGGTAAAGCACCTACTAATGAGGGATAGACTGCAGTTCAGGGAGTGGCACATCCCTAGCTCCTCCAGCTTAGCTGATACCAGCGGTAGCCATATTTCCTCCCCCATAACTTATTCCCAACGTACAACCAGTTCAACCGCGGAACTAGCCCCAACTTATAGTTCCTATTATGACTCTTGAGGAACGAAAGATGCACGATCATTTTATGCGTAAGGGTCCCCCAAGATTTTCTCATGATTCTAGGTAAGACCCCTATGAGTTCATTGCAGAGTGTAAGGAGAGGCTTCAAGCTTTGGGCTTGAGAGATACGCATGGAGTTGATTTTATTAGGTATCAGTTAAAGGGTCAGGCTAAGGCCTGGTGTAGGTTATATAGAGAGAGTTAACTAGAAAGGTCTGCACCTATGGCATGGAGTCAGTTTGTAGATATCTTCATGGATCAGTATGTTCCCTAGAGTGTTAGCGAGGAACTTAGAGCTCCGTTTTTCAACTTGCAAAAAGGATACATAACGATTTTTAAGGAAGAGGCTAATTCACATAGTTTATGAGGCATGGGGCCGTTATTAGGACGACAAATGTTGAGTAGGTCCACCTCTTTACAGCTGGACTAAGACAAAAATTACAAGTGAGTGTCGAGTTATTACTTGCTTAGGACAATCAATTATTTGCAGTGGTTGATCATTCCCGTATCATGGAGAGGCATCTTCACTTGGCCCAAAGGGGAGGCAACAAAAGGCAGCACTGCCAGGGAGATTTTAACGGGTCTTGATACTCTGGGGCGTGGTATTCCATATATGTACCTCAGCAGTAGAAGTATCCGCGTCAGTAATATCAAGATCAACCTAGTAGACCAGTTCAAGCCTCCTTACCATTAGCCAACAGCGTCCAGAGTAGCTAACCACCCAGGCCTCCTTAATATATCAGAGATTGTCCATAAGCCAGGCCATTCATCTAGCAATGCAAATAGACGAGCCCCTATAGATAATATTGCCACTAGCTATAGGTGGTTGGGTAATGAATCGGGTGGTAGTGTTGGAGGCCAGAGGGACTGTCAATTTTATGTCGTACTTGATAGATCCCGAGTAGAGGCTTCTGATGCAGTAGTCATGGGTATGTTATTTGTTAGTCACCAGCTATCCTTGGTGCTTTTTGAGCCTAGTTCCATATATTCCTTTGTGTTTGTGTACTTTGCACCCTGTTTAGGAATTGTATGTGAGCCATTGTTGGTGCCCGTGAGTATGGCTACACCGATAGGTGAGCCTATTATGGTGGATCAGATTCACTGAGCATCTATTATGACTGTTGTAGCATTCGTGCACTTACTATATTTTCTGTTAGCGTAACTGGTTAATGGTTTTACACTTTCTTATTGGTCCTTCTTTGTGCTGGTCACATAGGAGCTCCAAGTACATGCCACGTTTGGTCATAAGTTGATTGTGGCCAAGGTCTTGGGTGTTATACCCTGATGATAGCCCTTCTTTATACTTGTTAGCTGGTACTGCACCCACTAGTAGATGAATTTTTACTACACTTATTAATAATTATTGTAGTTATTTGGTTTATTTCGTCTATTGTGTGTCCCTGTACTATTTTCTATAGATAGCTCTTTACTTTTCTTATGCTAACTTTTGACCGGTCGGCCTATGATGCCTACAAGGTACCCGTTGTTTATTGGTACTCATGCTACACTTTTTTATTTATTTATTTTTATTTTAAGTCCTCATACGAGTCATCCAAAAGGACATAGTCATGCGCACTAGCAGGTGTGATTCAAGGGGACTCGATGAGCAGCTGGCGTCCTTGCAAACCGATTTTCTTTCTTGTATTAGAGTTATCCTAGTTAGGTCTTGGTTAGCTATTTTGTAGTTTTGCCCCATCATGGCTTGTGTCTTATATTTTGTACTTTTTGTATATAGATGCTCAACATCCATGACACCAGATTTTGGGGAGTTATATGTTGTTCATGTCCTATTCATACTTCCCCTCTTCATCTCCTTCTTTTTGTTTCTTTGGGTGCTTTCTATTGACCTACCGCTACTTGCATTGGGCTAGGATTAGGCTTGTTTGCAGGTGAGATATAGACACCATTACCACTCAATTTTCAAGTATTGACACTTCTCGAACATGGTATACTTAAGGGACTCAAGTTTTTCTTCTCGAGAAGTCATATTACAAGTGATTTTAGATAAATCTATGGTAGGAGTAACAGGAGGAGAGGAAGGGGAATAAAGGCAGGATGTCTTTGCAGAGGTAGAAGCATCATTGTAAGTTTGAGAACACAGGAGTTTTTGACATGGGTATATCTTATGCGATGAATAGCTTTACAGTTGTAGGATTTTTTTTTATTACAACAGGAGGAATGTAAAGCAGGTTGATAATGTTATCTTCAAAAACAGGGGAGAGAATCACACCATAAGGAATATTGAGGGGGTTAGAGGAAACTTTAATCATGTGGCTTATCATGAGAGAAGAGAGATAGAATTTTCTTTTGGTAACCAAAAATATGTGAGAATATGTCTCGTAGAGACAGAGTGAAGAGAGAGCCAGCACAAGGTAAAATGGTAGTTGATACTATGTGAGAAATTACTCGAGTCTCAAGATACAAATCCTTGGGACCTAACTGAGAGCGTCTATATTTTTAATTTTTAGGAGAGAGCAGGTGCTTGTCTTGATCGAAAGATATGTTAAGATCATATTTCCATGTGGTTTTTGAAGATAAGGAGAACCCAGAGTAGTTCATAGAAAAGATCTGATAAAAAATAGAGCAATCCTGAAAGATTCTTTTGCCCAGTACTAGAGTTTTAAATTCATTTGGTTTTGAAGAGTGGATATTGGCGTAAAAGACATGAATTAGGGGTTCATAGACAATATTAGGACTAGAAAAGAAGAAAATTACCCAACCTTGGAATTCAAATGCCTCAAGATTATGACATTGAAGAGAGGAAAGAAAATTTAGATAAACGTGACTATGCACCATAGATTTGTACTTGAGGGACTAAAAGAAAGCGGCATGAGAGAGTCCCCAAAAGTCTCACTTGCCATCTGAAGAACTTTCAAAGTCAAATTTACATTTTTTTATTTAAATCAACAGGACTATTACCAACTCTTAGATATTTGAGAAAATATTTAGTGGAAGAGGAGTGAGATAACAGGGAACATTTAGAGATATCAGAATACACTCTCATAAGAGAAGAAACTTTTCCCTTTCCAAGGATTCAAGTACTTTTACAAGAGAGAAGAGAGGAGAATTTCTGAGATTTTTCCATGTTTGTATGAGAGAGAGAGAGAGAGATGATGAGATATGTTAAAGAGAAGGCAATAGATGTAGAAAATGAAGAGGATGAGGCGACTGACAGTTGAAAAGACTAGAAGGATAGGGAAACAAGGAGATGTAATTATGATTCTCAAAGGATGAGAAATAAGCAATAAAAAATGGTATAATTTATTTAAATTAGGTAAACAAACATTACAGCACATGAAAAAATAAAGTATTTTGGGATGAGATTTTGTATAATCCCAAGGGATTTTCTAAGAAAACAAATTTTTTGTTTGGAAAGAGGTTCGGTAAAGAAGTCAACTAATTGAAATATAGTTCTAATAACACATAATTCAATGTCACCTTTTAAAATATGATCACAGATAAAATGATGCTTAATATCAATATTCTTGGCCATAGAATGACATACATATTTTTTAGCTAGACAAATAAAACTAGAATTATCACAAAAAAATCTAACAGGTTTAAAGGAAACATTATAATCACTTAATTGATTTACCATCTACAGAATTTTGAACAGCATTGCCCATAGCAATGTATTTCATCTTTAATAGTGGAGAGGGAAACTGATCCTTGTTTCTTATTATTCCAGGAAGTTAGTGTGATTTTCCTAACACTTGACAGTTTCCACTAGTACTTTTCCTTTCATCTTTATTACCTGTGTAGTTATCATCTGAAACCCTTCAAGTGAAATTTTCTTTTTCTTTTCATACCATAAACTATAGTCAAATGTATCAATAAGATATCAAATTATTCTTTTAACAATAGTTAGATGAGATTCCGTAGGAGAAAATCTAGAACATTTACATACACTAGATAAAATGTCTGGTCGACTGACTATTAAATATAGTAGAGAACCAATCATACCTATGTATGTGGTTTCATTTACATGATTACCTTCGTCATTAAAGCTTAAAGGGCAAGTGAAGCTCATTAGAGTTCCAACTGTTTTTGCATTAGTCATGCTAAACTTGCTTATGATGAATATATTTAGTTTGGCTGATAAAGGTACTATTTTATGATTGAATAACTCGTAGTCCCAAAAAGAAACTTATTTCTATCACCATGTTCATTTAGATCTCTCCTTGCATAGGATAAAAAAATTCTTTGCACGAAACAGGATTAGTACTGTCAAAGATGATATCAATTACATAAATCTAAATAATTAGATTATCTGAGGAAGTTCTTTTGATGAAAGGAGTTTTATAAATTTTTCCTCTTAAAAATTCATGGTTTTCTAAAAATGAGCTAAGTCAGTCATACCAACCCTTTGAAGCTTTCTTAAGACTGTACAAAGTTTTTGAAAGTTTGAAAATATGATAGAGGAAGTTAAATGTTCAAAACCAGATGGTTGTTTTACAAAAAACTTCTTCCTTAATAATCCCATTTAGAAATGCACTTTTAAAATCCATTTGAAAACATTTAAAACCTATGAAGTTAGCATATGCAAGTAAAATACATATAGACTCTAATCGAGCTACCGGAGAAAAGGTTTCACCATAGTCTTTTTGTGAGTATCCTTGTGCGCCACCTAGTCTTATATCTGATAAACTCAACAGCTTCATTTAATTCATTACTGAAACCCATTTTATGCCAATTATAGAAGATTTTTTATGCCTTGGAACTATTGTGCACACGTGGTTTTCTCAAATTGCTCCAGTTCTTCATACATAGCTTTCACCTAAATTTCATCCTTTAGAGCATCATTGATTTTTTGGGTTCATGTTGGGATACGAGGGCGATGTTGCCTTGATTTTTTCTTGTAGTCCTGGTCTTTATTTTTTCCTTTGGATCTCCAATGATGATTTTTTAAGATAATTTAGCTAACTTCTCCATTCATTTTATATGATTTCAGTAATATTGGTAGTACGCTCTTGGTAAGCTTCAATTAACTTTTCAGAGATTATTTGCACAACTTTTGTATTTGATCCTTCTTAACTATTGCATTCTTCATCTTCTGAAAGTTTACCTTTCTCGTCCATTTGATTAATATCATAAAAACTAACATTAACATATTCCTCAATACTTAGAGTAAGTTTATTAAAAATTCTATAAGATTTACTAGAATTTGAGTACCCAAGAAAAACACCTACATCATTTTTTGGTTCGAACTTACCAAGGTTGTCTTTCCATTATTGTACATAAAACATTTACAACCCAAAGGGTGAAAATACTTGATATTTGGCTTCTTTCCATTCCACAGTTCATATGTTGTGTTGCCAAGTATTATCTTTATAGGGCATCTGTTCAGCACATGATATGCAATACTTACTACTTCATTCCTGAAGTGGTATGGCAATGAGTGCTCAATGATCATGTTTTTGGCCATATCTTGTAAGGTTCTGTTCTTTCTTTTTACGACACCATTTATTTGAGGAGATGTTGGTGATGAAAAGTTGTGAGTGTATGCTTGATATTCATAGTAATTTTTGAAAGCTTTATTTTCAAATTAACCACCATGGTCACTCCTAATAGATTTAATGTATTAGCCTTTCTCCATTTGAACTTTTTCACAAAAAAATCTCAAAGTTCATTAAATTATCATCCTTGTGATATAAAAATATAACCCAAGTGAGAAAAATATCTACAATCACAAAAGCGTAACTTTTTTTCCTCCAATGCTTGTAGTTCTAGTAGGAACAAAAAGGTACACATGTAAAAACTACAAAGGTTTGGAAGTAGATACAATATATTTAGGTATAAAAGAGCTTTGAGTTTGCTTACCCATTTGATAGG
Source organism: Withania somnifera (assembly GCA_039654485.1). Classification (NCBI taxonomy): domain Eukaryota; kingdom Viridiplantae; phylum Streptophyta; class Magnoliopsida; order Solanales; family Solanaceae; genus Withania; species Withania somnifera. The sequence goes on along the minus strand of JBDJHY010000116.1, from coordinate 6,692,206 downwards.
CATCACAAATGTGATCCTTTGAGTAGTCAACTTTGGTTGTCCTAAGACTGTTCAAAATAAACATTAGTGTCATCACGAGATTCAAAAACTAAGATTGTACTAATATCAATACTTTTTTCTTTGGAATTGTCTCCCAATAGAATATATCCACCATTATAGTCAGCAACAAACATGAACAAGGATTTTTTCCTAGTCATGTAATACGAACATGCACTATCAAGGTACCATTTTCCAGTTGACTTATTTTTGTGGTGTTTCTGTAAAACAAAGAAAGTAATCATTCTCAGGTACCTAAGTATCCCTGTTTCCTTATTAGTTAAATTCATTTGACTTGTGTTTAGGTCTCTAAATCTAATTTTGAGGGTTTGAGAAACGAAATCTATCATTGAAATTTTTTTGACCGGACTTTCCACAGTAAAAGCAGTAGTATGAAGAGTTTTGATTATTTGTAAACTTCTTCCTTTTCCTATATGAAGCCGTACTAGCTTCTCCTAGTTCACCACTTAATTCAGAAATATAGATTTTGTTTTAAGGGTGATTACATGAGTTTTTCTTAGAAGATTTAAAAGAACTAGTTGACTAATTTGATTTAATAGAGATTTTTCTGGAAGATTTCTTTAGAACATTTATTCAAGATTTTAGTTCAAATATCTCTTCCTCAAGAAGATCTCTTTCAACTTCACACACTTCAAGTTTTATTTTCAAAGTTTTTTTTTTCTTTTTGAAGGTTTCTAAAATAATTAAAAAGGCTATTTAGATAAACAATGGCTCTGTCTAGTAGATCTTTCAGTCTGTTATGAACTTACCTCACTGGTTTATCCAATAGTCATATAGCATATGTTGGATGAATTATTTTTGTCAAAATATGAGATGTCTTCATCTCCTTAACTGCTGAAGGCTCTGTTGTTTGAATATCCTCTTGATTGTCTTCCTAAAGATTCAGGCCAGTCTTTTGCAATGTGTCCATATTTTCACACCTATAACACTTACCATAATTTCTATTTTGATTGTTTTTGTCTTGTTCCTAGAGTAGTTCTGATGATTTTTTCTATTGTTTCTTGCTCTTCTAAGGGAGTCTTTGACAGATCTTGTAATCAGGGCAATTTCTTATTCTACAAGGTCATCTTTCTCTTCAAATACTTCTTATTGGATTAGAAAGCAAGTATTTTCTTCTTACCCTCATCTTTCCCTCATTCGTTTAGATGAGGCCTTTCAAAAGCAATTAAATCTCTCCTAAGTTCATCATAGGTGAGATTTCTAATGTTCATGCTTTTGATAGATACAACCTTGGCATGCCATTGTTGAGGGAGGCTTCTTAAGATAGAGGTGATTTGATTCTTTACAAGATAAGTTTTTCCAGCAACCTTAAGTTCTCATAAGATTTTACTGAATTTAGCCAACATAGTTTCAAAGGATTCTCCTTCTTTCATTTGAAACAACTAATATTCATAAAACAGAAGACTCATGATAGTCTGTTTTACCTTATCTGTTCCTTCATCGGTGACTTTATGTTTTTCCCATATTTCCTTTTGCAGTTTCACGACTTGATATCTTCTCACCTTATGGCATTGTATAGAATATTTTTGGTCTTCGAGTTAATTTGAATGATCTCTATTATTCTTCATTATAGTTTTCCAGATATGGAACAACTTTTTTTGAGGTTTCACCATTTTGGGTAGTTTTACTATCCTTCTTGGCGGGAGAAATTGGATAATCTCACAACTTGATGACTCGTCATGCATTCATATCATAAGATTTAATAATAGTCTCCATTCTGATTTTTCAGTGAGAAAAATGTTTCCCAAAAGTAAGATGCTAATATTTGAGAGGTTCCTTATTGAAAAAGAGATCCAACAACATATTGAGCAATAATTTATACTCACTTGCTGTAAAAAAATACTTGTGAGACCAAGCTTTGGTACCAGTTGAAAGTGCTAGTGAGGGGTGGATTTCTCTTTTTTGATTTTTTTCTATTAGATAGTCAACTAATGAACTCAGTTAGTTGACTAGATTTGCAGGAACAAATTTTTTTGAAGAACTAAAGTACATAAAAGTAAATAGTATATTGGTTGGAATCCAATGCATACAGTGGTTGGAATCCAATGCATATCTCAATTCAACCCCTTGGGCTGCAAGAGGGTTCCACTAGTCTTTCTTTCAAATGATGCTTTACAAAGGGGGTTTGAGTGATCTACCTAAGATCTCACTCTTTTTTTCCCTCTGTTTCTTTTGACACTCTTAGTCTTTCCAATCTTTCTTCTTTCCCCTCTTTTTTGTTAAACAGTAAACTCTCAAAATTACAATATTTATGAAAAGTAGAGCAAAGAAATGACTATAAAAAAATAGTATAAATGTATTCTTATGAATCCTTCAGCATTTGCTTAAATAACATAAGATGTGGTCATTGAGGATTCCGAATTAGTCCATGGGATTTGATCCTTTAGAAAAGGTAAATTGAAAATTCTTTTTTTCAAGAATAAGGGGGGGGGGGGGGGCTATGAAAGTACTTGGTCCAAGTGCATGTATCCGTTAGTCTTCGTATTTCTTTCCATCCTTTGAGGCTTTGGATTGAAAGATTGTCTCCTTGATTTGTATAAGACTTTCATGTAGCTTTAAATTGAGATTCTTGTGCTTTTCTTTAGTGGCTTCTGTTTCCTTCCATATTTTTTCCTTCCATGTATTTTTTAGTTAAGATTTTTGTACTCTTCTTTTTATATGTGCATTCTTTGAATAACTCTTGTTTCCTTCTGCATTTTCCTGCAAAATGAGTTGTCATTTATTAAAATATTAGCACTAACACTGTGTTAGTCAGAAAAAGTGAATTAGATCATTTTTTTGGAATTGTACTCTTAGTTGTTTTCTCTTAATGAAACAATAACACTGCTTTCTCATTATGCTACTCTTCTTCATTGTTCCTCTTCTTGACTTCTTCTCTTCTCAGTTCAATTCTCTATTTATGGACATTTCTCATCAGCTCCTTATAATCTCTCACAAAAAGAAAGAACTTCTTGATTTAAGAAAAAGTTGCCAAAGTTTGAGATATTGAAGTCCACGAAAATCTCAACAAAATTCAATGATAGAGTGAAAGAATTCTAAACAAGAGATTGCAGTGTCAAATTCTTCATGACATGGATTTGCCCTGCAAAATATTTTGGTAAAAAAGAATTTCTTACCTTAGAGAGTCTATTCAAAGCACATCCTGAAGGATGTTTGATAATTTTGTCAAAGACTTTAGACTCAACAAGTGATACTATGATTTTTAGACCTTTGGTTTAGTTGGGCTATAGAGTTCTTGCTGTCACTCCTGATTTGTGTTTTTTGTTTGAAAATACTCCAGCTGAATCCTGGTTTATTGACTTCAAGAATGGGAAAAAGGACCCTGGTAAAGTTCCTCTAGCACAGAATTTATCTAATTTGATTAGACTAGGCGTTCTGTACAAGTATGGTGGTGTTTATTTGGACACCGCTTTCATAATCTTAAAGGATTTTCCAAGATCGAGTAATTCAATTGGTGCACAAAGCATGGATGCAAATGGGAATTAGCTGAGATTGAATAATGCCCTATTGATTTTTGATAAAAGTCATCCACTTGTTTACAATTCATGAAAGAATTTGCTTTGAGTTTTTATGGAAATAAGTGCGGACGAAATGGACCATACTTGGTTTCAACTTTCAAGAGTTGTAGAGAAGGTAATAATATCCATGAAGATAAAACATTACAACTTTAATTAGTATCTTGCTACCATGGGCTTTTATCGAGTGGATTGGATGAGAGTTGAAGGATTGTTTTAATGGATTTTCATGCTAAAAAAGAAATCAAGACGGGTAGAGACTAAAGTGCTTGAGCTCAATGAGTAGACTTATGGAGTTCATTCGTGGAACAATCAAAGTAGAAGTATGAAAATAAAATGAGAAAGGATCATAGATAGATTGATTTCTACTCACTGCTTGGTATGTACTGACATTTAAGTTGTTAACCACTTGTGAATTTTGAATTCCGAGATAAGTTAATATTTGAGGGAACGTCCCTAATTTAACTTTTTAATCAAACAAGTTCTTGATTTTGTTGAACAAGCTCAAGATACAAGAAGACAAAGGAATTGACTCTTGATGTTTCTCCCATTCACATTTTTTTCCTTCTTTCTTGTCAATTTTAAAGATTGCTTTCTTATCATTGTTTGAAAAGTAGAGATGTTGAAATTCTTGAAGAAATTCTACTTCGGTATCCCAAAGGACGAATAATGATGACAATATGTTGAGTTTACCTTGTTTATACTTAGAGTAAGTTATTAACTCTTTTCTACTTGTGTGAGCTTGGTAAAGTATAATTGAAATTAAAATATTACACATTAATTAATCAAATAAATATCCCAAGAAAACTAACTCTGTCTTGAACCAATCAAGAATTGTTGGATTTGTTACAAGAAAGAATCTTTCTACCAAATAAGGAGTCATTACATCTATCTTAAGCACTTTGTAGGTGTTTATAATGCCTATTGACGATTTGGCTGATCCTATTCTTGTGGCAACATATGTACAATAAGGTAATACTTCAGGCATGAGAATATGAAGAAGGTTACAAGAAATTGATGGCAAATATAAAATTACTCGAACTACAATGAGATATGGAGGAGTTGTATAGTTGATCTTAGTAACTAATTTAAGATTGGAACAACTGTTTATTAGAAATATATAGGATTAAGTTCTTGATTTGCTTTAATTATCTCAAGAAAGAAAGGTTGGACATTCAATTATATTTTCTATTTGGCTTCCTCTCGTAAAGACCAAAGGTGAATTCCATATGTACTAATCTAATAGGTTCAATTAAATTCAATAACATTAACATGAAACATTCTATAAAGTAACAAGACTTCTTATGACGACGAGGGGTACAATTGTAATATTAAATTTATAAAAAGTTGTACTGGTACGTGACCCTAAAATTTATTAAATATCTGTACCACTTTTCTTCTTGATCTTAATTAGGTCGACACTGTTTACACTGCTTTGCTTTTCTTTTCTCCTACTTCCTTTCCTGTCTTATTCTTTTTTTTCCTTTTTTCCTTTGTTCTTCCTTCCTTTGATCCTTTGTATTGCTGAAGGTATTCATCGGGTAGTTTGCTTAATTTATAGTTTTATGAAGAACTTCTGAAATTTTAACTTAAGGTTCGAAATTATGATTTTGAGAATTTACTTTAATTCGTATTTCATAGTTGGATCAAACACGAGTGTTGCAAATTGAGAAAGTGGAGCGTCAGGAAAGAAGATAAAAGTGACAAAGTAAGTTTCCATTTAATTTGTTTTCCTTAATCCTGTTAAGCTGCCCATTGCCATTTTGATTCTTGTTAGCGTTTTCCCTTTATTTTCTTTTAGTAAAGTGCGTGTGATTTTTTATAATTTATTTACACTTTTTTTTTTTATTTATTTACGTTTTTCGGGTGAATTTTGATACATGCATGTGTTTATTTGTTCAAAGTATTTCTAGGAAGCATTTTGAATTGTCATGAGGAACTAAAATAATAAGTATGCCTGGCAATGGGCCGGTCC
>JBDJHY010000116.1:6640681-6655217 GCA_039654485.1 Withania somnifera | reverse complement strand
TCTTCACTTTGGTTACTCGGAATGCTCCAAAGTGAGTCGGTTTAGCCCCGGATGGTTTCTTTGACTTGTGAATATGTTTACGAACATATTCTTGAATTGATGGGAGTTCCATTAACATTGAATCTTGACTTAATGGTTTGGTCATCAATCAAAACACGAAGGGACGATTCTTGTGAACCAACCTTGGTCCAATAGTCATCTATCCTGGGAACACAATTTTGACAGACCATCCATAAAACACCATCAAATCCAGAGAGGCATCGCTGAAATCACCCCTCAAAACTAACTCTTAAATACAAATCAAAGATCTATCCTTGTATTGTCGCTATCAAATCTGATTAAACGAGGTAGGCCTAGTCTCAACATGAGAAAGGACTCTACTCGAGTCTAGTATGTCCATTTGGACCAAACGGTTAGCCAAAGATCGGATGTCTACGACCAACGACTTCTCTGAAGTTGAATTGAAGCCAAGTTGCCCATACTAACAATCTTTCAGCTCAAGGCATCTGCAACTACATTTGCCCTACCGAGATGATACAGGATGCTGATGTCATAATCTTTCAGGAGCTTGATCCATCTCCTTTGCCTGAGATTGAGCTCCCTCAGGACCAAAATCTACTGAAGACTGCGGTGACCCGTGAAACTCTTGCAATGAACCCCATTAAGGTAATGTCTCCAACTCTCGAGTACAAAAAAATACCACTGCCAACTCTAGGTCGTGGGTAGGGTAGTTGCGCTCGTGAACCTTCAACTGACGTAAGACATGTAATGACTCTACCCTGCTGCATCGATACACAACCTTACCTAAAACCAAAGGCATCACAATAAATACGGATGTCCCTCAATCGGAAGTGTCAACACTGGTGCAAAAGTAAGAAAATCCTCGAGCCCCAGAAAGCTGGACTCACAATCCTCAAACCATCAAAAGGGAACATCCTTCCGACTCAATCTGGTTATAGGAGCTGCTATAGATAGAAAATCTTGCACGAATCGTCTATAATAACCAGCCAACCAACAAAGTTGTGGACCTTAGAAGGAGTGGTGGGTCGCAACCAATGACAAACGGTTGAAGCCTTCATTGGATGAACATTGGTACCGACTGAAGAAATAACATAACCCAGTAATGCAACGGAATATAACCAAAAGGAACACTTCGAGAACTTTTCATATAGTTGCTCAGTCCTCAAAGTATGAAATACAACTCTGAAATACTTCTCGTGCTGTTCTTGACTCCGAGAATAAACCAGGATATCATCAATAAATAAAATCACAAACGAGTCAAGATATGGCCTGAACACTCTGGTCATCATATCGATAAATGTAGTTGGGGTGGTAGTCAGCCCAAACGACATAACCAAGAACTCATAATGCCCATACTGAGTTCGAAAAGCAGTCTTAGGGATATCTCTAGTCTCAATCTGTAGCTGGTGATAACCCCATCACAAATCAGTCTTTAAGAACACCACTGTTCCATAATATTGATTAAATAGGTCATCAATCCACGACAAAGGATACTTGTTCTTGACTGTAACTTTATTCAACTTCCTGTAATCAAGATACATACACACAGTCCCGTCTTTCTTCTTCACAAATAGTATCAGAGCGCCACATGGAGAAACACTAGGGCGAATAAAACCTCGGGCAACCAAATCTTGTAGTTGGATACTGAACTCTCGAAGCTTTGATGGAGCCATACGAGAAGGTGCAAATGAAATAGGTTTGGTACCTTTCTCAACCTCTATAGCAAAGTCAACAACATGCTCGGGTGAAGGCCTCGAATACTTTGTAAATCGGGTCTCATACTCTGTAACTGTCATCAAACCCTGCTGTAAATTAATAAACTGAGCTCTGAGACCCTCACGAACACTTTGGGGAACATACTGAGCCATGAAAGCATCCACAAACTAATCCCATGTCATCGATATGGACCCTAAGGGACTATTCTTTCTATATGACCTCCACCAGGCCTTAGCTCGACCCTCTAACTAATACCTGATAAAATTAACCCCATGCAAGTCTCTCAGTCCCAAAGTCTATAACCTCTCCTCATACTCTGCGATAAACTCATATGGATCCTGTCTCGAGTGGCCAGAAAATCTCGAAGGCCCCATACGCATAAAATGACTGTGCATCTTTCGATCCTCAAAAGTCATAACAGGAACTGCATACTAAGATTGGCTCGATGGATGAAATGGTGGCACCTTAAGAATAGGCTATGCAGGAGGAAACACGGCTGCCACTGGTGCCGGATGAACAGGTGGATCTGGGGCACCTTAGGCCGAAGTCTGACCCTCATCAATGAGTGGCCTACCAAACATAACCATCATACACTCCCACATGTATCTAAGTTCATCATCTGAGGGTGGATGTATCTATGAGGAGGTAGATCTATAGGTGCAGGATCATCTTGGCCAACTTTAGCCAGCCAGGCCGGTGGGCTCCATCTCTACCTCGGCCCCTAACTGGAGCTCTCTACGGAGGCGGGAGAGCATCATTATCCTGTGGAGTCAATCGCACGCATTCCATCTGTGGAAGAATGAACAAAAATAAGTAACCAAGAAACTAGTGGATACCTCACACGAAAGAATCAATGAGAGTCAACCCTATAAAAGAGCCCTATTTCTTCACAAAGATAGGATACGGATGTCTATGTATCGATTCGTGGGACTCTACTAGACTCCTGTGAACCTAACACTCTGATACCACTCTGTCACAATTCAAAAATCAAGTTGTGATGGTGTCTACATCTCACTTGGAACAAGCCTGATCCTGTCCTAGAGCGAATAGCACTAGGCCAGTAACAAAACAAAAATTATGGGATAAGAAGAAGGAGAAGAAGAGAAGAAAGGAATGAAAGAGATTTGAAATATAAAATCCAACAGAAATAACTCCCAATACCTGGTTTCATAACCATAGAGCATCTATATACATGAACACAAAATACAGTCCCAAGTGGGGCAAACTACGAAAACTGACTATCAAAGACCCGACTAGGATAGCTCCAACACTGATAGGAAAAATGGCTAGCTAGGGCTGCATCTGCTCACCGAATATCCAAAAAATACCAAAATACTACACTTGATCATATCGGAAAAACTCGTACTAGCACCTACATCAGGAAAAGATGTAGAAGTGTAGCATGAGTACCAAAACAACGGGTATCTAGTAGGCATCATATACTTACTGGGTTAGTAAGCACAGATAAGGTAAAAGATAATCAATCAGTAAATAATATGGTGATACATAATGTACGACAAGGAGGCAACAACAATAACAGCTAGTGCGTGCAGTGTAGAGTCAGTGTCAGTGTGTAGTGTCCACTAAAAGCTGAAGAAAAGTCACTAGCCAAATACCACGCAAAAGACCTGGCAATGAGAAAATCATGACCCAACGCGACACATACCTGGAGCACCATCATAAAAAACGTAAAGAAGGTCCAATAATAAAATACACAACCAATAACAATCTAGGCTAACAACAAATACAATAAGTATACGAAAAGTATCTATAAGAGTTAGAAAAGAGCAAACAAACTCAACTGGCACCATCAGGGAGCTAATAACCAAACTGGTATACCCCACATAAGTCCTAAAGGGTACAATTAATGCGTAAGAATACAATGCAAAGAAGTGCGAAAATAGTAAATAAGTGCTCTTACACACCCTCCCCAGTACATGACTCAGCCGGGAGCAGACCCACGGAAGCTATTCCATATACTTCCCCAACCTCACCCAGTATACCCCTCCTCCGGCCACGCGACTTACCCAGGCATGAAGACCTATGTCGGAAGGTTCGTGGAGAGATCCAATCCCTTATTGAAAATCCCTGTAAAAAGGCATATAATGTCGAAATCCTTAGGGCTAATAGGCCAAAACTCGGGCTTATCCTGTATAACATATCTCAGTAAAAAGTTGAGTACATCCATACCGACAAAATATTCAGTCTCAAAAGATCCAATTGCCGCCCTGTAGGTAAGCTTAGAAATTATAGTGAATACAAAAAAAGATAGCCTCAAATAGTGTGGCAAATAGTGTGGCAAATTAGGTCCTTACTGTTCATAAACGCAGTCGCAGAAGATATAAGTATATATAAAACCATTTTCCAATATTATCCTGTTAAAATCAAGTTATCACGTAAATGTTTAATGCATTTTCGCAACAAAAATAAAGGCCTGGCTAGTCTAAGGCTGCAAACTAGGGCCCCTAGAATAACTGACAAGCCCTAACTTGCAAGGGTACAATCCTTCCCCAACCCTAATCCCGGTCCTGAGCCTCGAGCACTTGCATCCCATATGCTACAGGTATTCCAAGGGCGCCCGTCAAAGACCAAGTACACACCTTATTAGGAAGAAGAAAACGGAGCTACTACAGCTCAGACTAACAGATTCACCCCCAGGATCGTATCGGACTAGGGTACACTATCATCAAATGGGCCACCGACCAAATAACAGGACAGTAATCGGCTACCCAGGCCTGAAAGGACCAACCCTATTCTAATCATAATCAACAGCACAAGCAGAGCACAACAAAGAAGCCTACCTAGATCGACTCTAAAGCCACCAACCTAAATCGGGGGATAACTACTAAGTTCTAATCACTAGTTTAATCCCCTCCCAAATCTCACTGCGGTCCAGAATCCGCATATGAAATAAACATCAAAGGTGTTACTCCTCCCCCAGCCACACTACAGTCTAAAGTCAGTGTGAGACACGCAGGCAAAAAAATATAGCCGCAGGATAAATAATTAAGCTACAATCCAGCTGAGAGGTTATAGGCTGAAAGAATAAGCATATCGGGACTTGAATAATCATTACAGCCCCACGTTGGAGCTTTACCATATATATACTATACTAATACACAATTTGAAGTAAGTAGACCGTAGCCTACCTGGAATTTGGCGATATCCTCAGAAAACGTGCTTCAAATATCCAAAATCATATACGAAACTAAGAATCAAGAGAGGCTAGCGAATACACAACCTACGAATCAATACGAGTAAAACAAGACCCATATTACTATATAATTAACAGGGTCTAAATCCTATCTAAAATTGGGTCCGTAAATCCTAACAACACGAAAATTTTGAGAATATTTATACCTACACGTAGAGCACAACTCGTATGTCGTACAGTACAAAATGGAGCTAAATTTAACGATATGATCGAAAGATATAAGCCATGAAAGTTTATATTCAATAGAAAACTTTATAATAAAAGCGAGAGCAAGAAATTTCCCGGTAGAATTAAGCGTAGAAGTACGGAAACACATTTTACGGATTAAAACTTACGCAGAACCCTTTCTTTCCTTTTTTTTTTCAAATGCAAAACACAAACACACATATATATATATATATATATTTATAACTTTTTAAATATACCAAATTAATAGAATAATATTTCTAATAATACCTACCTCTTGAAATAATATAATTTTCAATAAAGTTTTAACACTCCGTTAAAATATTAATAACTTTATAATTTCTTGTTAAATAAATAAATGTGGGACTTCATTATTCGAGAAACAATGTCATAATTATTGACAGTACCTTAGAGGGACTTAAAATTATATTTTATTTCTACTAAAGCAAAACGTAATTGCGTTGATTTCAAATTTTATCCCAACCAAAAGACGGATAAAAAGCCTTTAATATTTAAGTGAAAGCGTTAACAATTTATAGTTATTACCATTTTTTTAAAATAGGTACTGGAGAACCATAAAATGAACTCTTCAAAGTTACGATTACACACTGAAATTAGTGGCGGAGAAATCCTTTAATAAATGGTTTCATCTGGTACCACTTTACAAATATGTATATAACAAAAACTATGTACATACAATACGCGTAATGTAATGGCAACAATTGCAATTAATACAAAAGAAATATCATTAGTAAAAATAAGTAAAATGTATATGTCAAGCGAAATTCACTTACAACCATAATTGTGACAAAAAACCTGCACTATTTACCGAAAATTCTATATTACGTTAGTGTACACGAATAACTCAATGATAAGGGATGGAGTATATATTCACTATCCGTGAATTACCGCAGTCGCCGGCTGCACGAAAAATGCACGCCGTAAGAGGCGAACACGCGAACCGTCAAAGCCTCTCTGTCCCACTTCACCGCCGGCTTGGTTTGCGTTAGTTGGCACATGCAATCGGCATTTTAGGGACCCTACCCGCCAGCCACCTTAGAAGTTTTCACCTTTTATAGTTTTCTCCTCCTTTATAGATGAAGGGCCAAAAAAGAATGCTAATTAAAGAAATGGAACACGACCAGTAGATAAGGTAGAAGAAAGTATTATTATTTTTAATTAATTTGCGTCATGTTTACCTTTAATTAATTACTCCTACTTTTTGTTACATTATTTTCCCCTCTAAAGAGTTTTAGCCCGGTTATTTACTGCTACTTTCCGCCTCTTCCTCCACCTAAAAAAAGAAAAGGAAGGTTGGAATAGAATTAACAAATAAATTACGAACGGTAAGTAGAGATTAACTTTATAACGCTGCCACAGTGGCGGAGACATGTTCTCAAAGGGTGTCTCGTCCCGTAAAATTATATTGTTGTGAGTAGGTAACAAATTATTTTTATGTAATATTTTTCTTAACTTCTTAGTGAGCTTATTCCATTTTAATTTAACATTTCTTAGTAAAAAATCTAGTTTCATAAAATATGATATTAGTTACTATACTTTTTATTTCACCATGATAGTTATAGTATCACTTGAAGGTTTTTCAGATTCTTAATTCTATAAAAAGTCTTTTCCTCTTTTCCTATTCTTTTCTCGCTTTTACTATTCTCCAACACAAAGAAAGAAAATAACAAAGGCCAAGACTATGGTTACAAATTATGAAAATTATACCGCGCTACAAATTATGAATATATACCGCGGTTGCAACTTGCAATCGACAAGGTTAAGAATAATACCTTATGAAAATTTTAAAAAGATACACAAAAATTTTCTATAAGGTGCGAAATTTTATAAATATGAACGCTTGGATCAATCAAAAACTAATTGTATCTTTCAAACTTCAAATTCACACATCGTTAGTTTTAGCTAATAAGTTTTGTAAGCATGTTCTTTTCTTTTGCATGTTAAAAGATCTTCAAATGTTCCTGTCAAAAGTTATTCAACAACCCTCTTTTATCCCTTTCTTTTTCCCTTTTCCAGAATTCCTTAACCCTTTATATCATTTCAAAGGAACAAAGCATTGCCCACGGACCATATACATAAGCACAAACAATGGAAATAAATTATAAGGTACAGACATATATCCTTTTTAATGAATTTTTTTGTTATTTAATACTTGGGAATAACAATGATGTCTAAACGATAAAACTTCTTATGCGGGGTTTGAACTTTATATTTGGATTCAAATTATATGTATTGATAATGTAAAGAATAACCTAATACACTGAGTAGATATATTACGTCAAACTCACAATTCTTTATTTATCAGTAGTATTCTTGGCTGTCATATTTTTTGGGAATTCCCTCGAAGCCAAAAGATCTAATGGGGGTTTGACCCTTTTATTAAGGTATGCAAGTGATAATTATTGTTTATGTATTAATATGTGTTTCCTTTAATTGATGAAATGATGGTGTCAACATTATAGGCAAAGCATGGTGGTGGTGGGAGTGGCTGGCCGCCGTAGCAAGCCATGCGTGGTGGCAATGTTGGACTTCCTTTTGTCACATTTTCTTGTTTTAATGGAAATATGTGTTACATAAATTCCATACAAAAACCCCACGTTTGCCCCGTTCAAACGGGATTTTGTCGGCTTTTCATCCCCTTATATTTCCCCCCACTAAGTATTTTTTGTTCTTTCTTTTTTATGTTGGCATTTCTGAAAAGAAAAGAAAGAATTTTCCCCCATTACGATTAGATCTTTTAGTGGCACTCTTATCATGTATATTTTCTTTTTACCTTTTCCAATTATAGTTTTTTATTAGGTCCTATAAAGAAGACATTGGACTTATATAATAAACCTTTATCAACTCCTCCATTTATCATCCAATTTTAAACTTTAAACTTTTTAGGCCAAAATACTTAGTAAATGGAAGTGTTCGAGAAGTTTCAGTATTAAGTTAGGCCAGTAGTTATCTTATGTTATAAACATTTGGTTGTAAATTACATATCTGCCTGTAATTATATTCTTTTTCTAGAATTCTCTTTTTAATTTTCCATAATATTCCTAATTAACTATTTTTTTCTTCTCTTGAATTTAAACTAGAATATTGTTCCAATGATGGCAACTATTCTATAAATCCAATTTTTGAGGAATTGAAAATATTGTTTAAGGGTAAATGTAAGTGGGAGAAGCAATGATTAAGGCATGGACTTATAAGCCACGAAAGATTAATATTCGGGAAAATGTTTCCATCGTTGGCATCCACCAGGGCCCCGCTATTTACCACTTGCATTTTCGTTATTTCTTAAAAGAAACGTGGATCTGATCTAGTACAAATCCCATTTCACTCTCCTCCTTTCCCATTATCCCTTTTCTATTTCAGTTTTTGAAGTGTTTTTTTATTTTTTTAATTTTAATTGGAACGATAATAATATTTAGCTTTTTTGTAACGAAGGATGTATTCAGTAAAAGTATTCCCACAAAGATTTAATTTGTACAGCACCAAAGATTAAAAGAATCTCATGTTCCAACGGAATCATGACAAATTATTATGCTTTGCATTTATTATTGTCGATGTCTGCGCGTTTGCAACGGCCTCTAATGCAATTGATAACATTCGGAACGAATTACATTTCACTGAAATGAGAAAGCTCAAAATTATATAAATCACATATTAACTCTCTTTAAATCAGTGTAAGAATACGTCTCTTACCTTACCATCAGTGCCGACTTTCGGGTAAAGCCGGTGAAGTAAAGACTTTACACCCTATATTTTTTTATTTTTTAATAATAGTAAATTTTAAAATTGACGTTTTTAAAATAAAATTAAGTATTATTTTTTAATTTTTAAAAATAAAAGATAACTTCAAAAATAGATTTCAACAATTCGAAACATATGAAAAATATTTTTGATTTTCTATTTAGAGAAAAAAATTTGAGATCATTAGATAATAGGAATATGAAAAAAGCATTATTTTAATTATAAAAGTTTCTCAGGACAAATATTTGAGATCATTAGATAATAGGAATATGAAAAAAGCATTAGTTTTAATCATCAAAATTTCTCAAGACAGATATTACCAAGTATTAATAATTTAGACCTTTTTAATGAAAAATGTTAAGGAAAATGAGAGAAATAAAAGATAATGTTTAAATACACTCAATCAGATAAAAATTTAATTCTTTTCAAATGCATATATTACTTACAAAATGATATTAACGATTTTTATAGCAATTGCATTTTCGAAAAAAAAGTTTATAACATTAAACTTGATACAATCTTATTTAAGATCAATCATATCTCAACTGATCAAATGGATTTAAAATTTGCTATAGATCTATTAAAAAGAATTATTAGAATAAATTTGTTAAAACAAATTTCTGAGTAACTTCACATTAAAAAGTTAAAGAAAATAGACTTTAAATAAAAAATTATATAATCTTTTAAAAAAATATTTAAAACTTTATGTCACCGATTAGTCACAATTTACCACTTCAATTCGAGTTGATATAAATCTTGAACATATATGCATGACTTACGCTACCTATTTATCTTAGTTCACACATATCTTCACAATTTAAAATTTATAAGTTTTATATTAATATATAACGAAATCAGATTGTTTTTTACCCTTAAACGAAGGTTCGTTCGCTTTTATTTTCTAACAAGACTTAAGCATAAGCCTGATTTTATTTGTAGTGATCTTTTAGCATAATTTAATATTTATATAATGTAAAAATTACTCGACTTAAATTGGATCATGGATGGGTTTGGTATGCTTGACGTTCGGATTAACACAATGCTATTCCTATGAGGCTGGTAAGACAGATCGCATGCTCGAGCTAGGACTAAAGGTGCCTAAGATAACAAGAAGCATTCAAGGGAAACCGAGGCTGTAAAGTGTGCAAGTTGAAAGGAGATGTTCAAGAGAGGATGAAGAGAGTGACAACGTGTAAGAGCCGACAAAAAAAGAAGAAGTTATGTCATAGGATGTAGGAGCCAGGATAACACTCGGCATTGTCGTGATGTCAGAAGTGACCTTCTCCAATAGCTAAAGAATAGTTCGGGTTAAACGGACGAACCGACCCACGTAGCCTTAGATCGACCCGACTCAATGGAAATCGGAATGGACCGTTATAGTGACCGGGCCAGGCAGTCCGGTTCCAGTACGATTTTATTTGGAGCTTTGGGATCGGTCCACCAACCCAGACCGGCCCGGAATCATTAATTGTTTTTAGAGTTTTGGCATATAGCAGTTGGTAGGCCTCAATGTTACCATTTTGGACTGTTACCAATGGTCCAAAACGTCTATAATTCATATTTTATTAAAAAAATAATTTAACCCAAATTTTTTCCGATAAATACCACTTCAATATTTTTATTTTCCACAAAAATTCTCTCAATCTCTATCAATTTATCTCAATATTCCTTCTAAAAAAGTGTTCTAATTGTTCATAATTAAATTCTTAATTTATTATTTAGCAATTATTAGCAACATCAAGTAATCAAGTGGAAGTTTTCAACTTTCAAGTGTTCAATTGATATTGGTAATTTGGTATAATCGTTTCATCTCTTACTTTTAATTTTAGAGTTTTTAAATTTGTTTATTATTTATAATTATATTATTTTTTGTGTTATTAAAAATAATTATTATATTTTTTTCATATTGATAAACTAAGAAAAATGGGCAAAAGTGTGAAAAATTTGATTCCCTAAAGTAATCTGAGTAACAAGAAAAACATAGGTTTCAGTTTCTCTATAGGTTCCAATAGTAGTAGGAATTATAACTGTATGCCTGCTGCTCTACCTAGTATTGCTAGTGAACCTGAACAAGAATATAAATATAGGTATGGGTGTGGGTATGCATAATATGAATTATGGCGGAATTTCAAGAAAATTACGGAATATAAGAAGATAATGAATTAAGATAACGCCTAAACTATACTTTCTTTAGAAGCATAAGAGGTCGGTTGTAAAATATAGAACCCAACTATGTTAGGATAGATCCCACAGGGAATAGGATATCGGATATATGCCCAAAAATAGTGACTAGCAATTAGTGCTTGTTTCTAGCAATGAACGGAAAGTAAAAATGGGGAATTTTGTTATTGCAATACTCGTTGGTATTATTGATGACTGTCGATTTATTCAAGTGTATTGTTAACCTAGGTTCACGTTCACCAGGGTTCAATCAACCTTCGGATTGTAATCTTTACACAATTGCATAATCCTTCCTACACGCTGAGTTATGTACAAATATAATGCTATTTACTTAAGTGTTTTCCAACCTTTGATCCAAAGTAAATCTCTTTTACACCGGCTAGGGCTGTGAACGAGTGCATTGTATTTTTCATAATAACTCAAGACTATTACTCTTGTTACAGCAGCAACCATTAGACAAGGGTTAACACCCCGAATTTCTTAACATAATCTCAATTCCTAGTTTTATCCACAGGGTCAGTGCAAGTTAAACCTAAGCGTGTTCTAGTGTTTTCAAGCACTAAAAGTCAGTTATTACGTAGAGATTATGTTCATACATTGGAATAGATGCAAAAACATATGTGGATTACAACCCTAAGACAGTTTAACCCATGGATACTGCAACCCTAGAGTTGGGTTTAGCCCACAGTTACTATCATACTACAATAGCAAAACCATAACGTGATGAGTAACATACAACAAAATTAAATATTTAACTGATTGTAGAATAATGATCAAAATACCCCCTGTACACAATTTATCTCAGCACAAGCATTCATTGGGCATTATATCATATCTGCTAATTGTATTATTCCTTCGATGCAATTTTTTTTCATGTGACACATTGAAAGGCCTTTCACAAGGCTTATATCCCTTAGACTACTACATTAACTCATTCAAATTTGATTAGAGTATCAACTTACTCTCTCAACAACGAAGTCCCAAACACAATAAAATTTTATAGAAATTGGGGACTGGGAAGATATGCTCTCACATTCAGAAAGAAATCAAATTGTATATACAATATCCATAAGCTTGACCTTATCAATTACAACATAATATTCAATAAGATGACATGAATAACATTAGGACTTTGTTCGGCTTATAATGTTAGTTTGAGTGTTGGTAGGGCATGCTTTGGAAACTTAGTGACTGACTCAATTCATTTCATTACCCTTCTCTTCTTCTTCCGTCATTTTCCCTTAAAATCTTCTTTTTCAGTAACACTTGACCTTGAGTCCCCTTTATTGTACAACATGAATTCTTTCACAAGGCTTTCATTTTCTTTTCATTTGATTATCCCTTTTAAACACTGTTGAATACCTTTCTTTTGCAAGGGCCAGGTTTTACTTAGGTTGAAGACACATTACTCACTACCGAATTACGAATAAGATAGACTGATTACTACTTGATGTTTTGTGGTGTTTACTGCCTAGCCACCCTAGAATTGGGTTACAATTTCCATGTCTAGGTTCACAACATTCAATAGGTAATCGGGACCATATAAAACCCTCTTCCTTTCGTCTTTCTCTTTTTGAGGGTACTTAAACAGTTTTGTTTTACTAGACATAATGGGTTCAAGTTGGGAATCTGCTAATTGTTTAGTGACTCTTTTAAGGGTGTAGTGACTTATCAAAGAAGGCCTAGGATTATTTTCATACCAAGTTACTTTCCACTTAGTTATAATATAAACATGGCATATTCTATATATCATATACACAACAGATTACACAAAATTGCTCTCTCACATTTGCAAGTCTATACTTTTCTCAATTCAAACTTGTTGAATAGATGGTATAGAGAGATATAATTACAATCAAATAAAAAACCCTTACTATATCACAGTTGTAGAAAAAACTACACTCAACACTTGAATAAAGCCAATAAAATAACTAAATACTGAAACTGTTTATATACAATGGTATTTTGATGCTTAATGAAATACATAAAAGAAAATAATTACATCAGAAAACAAAACCTAAATATGCTAGTTCTACTAAATATCGTGCCTAAGGGAAAATATTTTGGCAACAAAACCCTTAGACAAACAACAAACAAAATAAAAAAAAATTGTAATGACCCTCATGGTCATTTATAATAAATACGTGATATTTTGTATTCTAGAGCACTTCAGTAGTTTCTCCAAGTCATTTATGAGTCTTTGGGACCGATAGTTCGGATTCCTGATGACTTAGTTGAGAAATATCTCAAATTCCCTATTTTAGAGCCTAAAACTAAGTAATCGTTGACCAAAGTCAACTTTTCCTCAATACGATCTTGGAATTAAATTCTGACAGATCCGTTAGCTCCGAAGTTCCAAATAAAGTCAAGATTTACCATAAGTTTGTGTTTCGGAGTTTTTATTTGTAATTTATGCTAATTTATGATTTCTAGTTAAGTTTAACGCCTAAAGTGGAGCTTGGGTGAATTAAAGTTTGGAGTGTCAGATCAGAATTTTGATGCTTCTATAAGGAATGGTAAATTTGGGCTAGTTTGACCCTTGGTACGCTTTCCAAGATGTTCATGCTTGATTTGAGTTATTTTATGGGAAGTTGGAAAATTTTGTAGCTTGGTTAAGGATTGGATGGGGGGTCATTTTTCTCAAAAAACCTCCAATACCAATTTCATCAATTTCGTTGAGTTCGGAATATGTTTTCCACTCAAAATTCATATATATTTTGTCAAAATTGGACTCCGTTTTAATTTTGAAACCCCAATTGAAATTTCTGAAAAACCTGCTGCAGAAACAGTAGTTGGGCCATCACGATAAACATCACCTAGTGATGGGCCACTATTTCAACTGGAATTCCATCACGACAGGGATCACGATGTGATAGAGACTCCATCACGATAGGATCATGTCTTGGTCCCCTATATTTGATCGAAAACAACATATAAATCCCTGCACGACCCTAATTTATTATTTCAGCAAACCCACTTCATTCCAACCCATTTTGGAGCAAAAATCTTCCCCCAAACCTCATCCTAATGCGGAGCACGTTCCCCACTTTGTTTCCTTCAATTTCTATGCAATTTGGTAAGTCTGTCCTTCGAATTATGTTTTGAAATTCTTTAAATCCTTAGTTTTCACATTAATGGCACCAAGAGTTGAAATTGATGAAACTATCCCATAATCTATTTATTTTTGAGTAATTCTTTGATATTTGAATGCACATTGCTTCTAGTATCAATCATACACCGGAATTCTAACGTCAAATCTATCCGGGTTGATTTGAAACCCTTTCTGCACTCGAATTGTGCTCAATTTTGGAGCACAGGTTCCAAATAATATTGGGAAGCCCATAGTAAAGTTTGTTTTCCATTTCGGCGAGCGGGCCCCACAAGCTCATTTTAGGTCCGATTCTAGACCCAGTCCAGAATTTAGCATAAATTATACCATTAGACTTGTAATAATATATA
>JBDJHY010000116.1:6625630-6640581 GCA_039654485.1 Withania somnifera | reverse complement strand
CACTTGAATACACTTGCAAATTCTTTAAAAACAAAAAAGCCCTAGGGTTTAGCAGCTCAACGTGATTTGTTAGATTTTGG
The DNA here is from genome assembly GCA_039654485.1 of Withania somnifera. Classification (NCBI taxonomy): domain Eukaryota; kingdom Viridiplantae; phylum Streptophyta; class Magnoliopsida; order Solanales; family Solanaceae; genus Withania; species Withania somnifera. The sequence goes on along the minus strand of JBDJHY010000116.1, from coordinate 6,640,501 downwards.
TATGAAATAATCCACTAAAAACAAGCCAATTTATCGCTGAGAATTTGATAGTGGAAGATGAAGGAGTGTAAGTGTGTTAATGGGGAGTTAGTTGTGTGAAGGTGGGGCATTTCAAAATAGAGAGAAATGATCTGTCATGGAAAGCTTAAATAACCCTTTTGCCTATTCGGGTTGGGTACCCTTTTTAAAGGGCTTGACACGGTCACTTAATTTAAGGCCTTTGACGGCCAAGTAGGAGAGCCGTCTACCACTATATGGTTTGTCTACTCGACTGTCTAGGGGCCATGCCTATCTAGTGAGGTTCCAGTTAGATGATGGCCTAGGGAGATTCGTTTGCATCCAAATGAACTGCCCAAAGTTCCGTCTTACTGGGTAGTTTTGCTATCAACTCCGTATTTTATGAATTTAATCCCCATAGCATGTGTGATTATAAATTGGACTCTCAAAATATTTAAAAATAAACTAATAATTTACTAAAATAAACAACAACACAAAATAAACTAATAAAGGATAGAAATTTTTGGGTTGCCTCCCAATAACGCTTGATTTAACATCGCAGCACCAGTTATCTCTAAGTCCTCAGACTTTGTCCTTGCTAGGAATTTTTACGATATCGTAGCATCGGTTATCTCTAACCTTACGCTGGTTCAACGATGCGGATAGTTGCCCTATCTGAAATTCCAAGTGCTGGATTAAAGCCGAATGATATTCAACCCCTTGATCAATATTTGAAACCTTAGTGTTTATGGACTGAAGGCTCTCATCGTATGACTCAACTCTAGTTATAAATTTTCTCAACATCTCTTCTATTCTAAAGGTGTTCTCCTCCCTTTTATGTTGTCATGGAGGCACGTAAACTCTATTATGATTTTTATTGAACACCTCCCTATCTTTCCAATCGCTTTGTTCTTGGTCTCAATAGTCTCTTTTGTCATTGAAGTATTCACGGTTGTAGTTCCAACTTTGGGTACCCTGTTGGAACCCCCTCTCATTTTGGAGGTACTTAGCCTCTTCGTCCGAGTCAGAATCATTTATGCCACAAGGTCCTTTCTCACAGGACTTGACAGCTTTGACCCTACCATAGTTTACCCCAAGCAGTTTCTTAGACATCAGATCAAACTGTGTCTTTAAGTGTGCCATGTACTGGTCTCTCTCCTTTTCTGAACGACATTGCTCAGTGTACATGACATCACTCTTGGCCCCACCAGATAATTCAGACTCTCTGGTGTGCCAGCCTCTAGTATTTTTCATTATTGTGCCCAACTCTTGTGAAACTTGGGCATAGGTGCACGACATATAGGACCCACCATTAATTCCATCCACGATCAGTTTTGAAGGAGCATACAGTGTACGATAAAATATTTCCTTCAGATAATAATCTCTAAGCCCATGTATGGGACATTGCTTGATCTTCTTATTAAATCGTAGCCACATCTCATGAAGAGTTTCATCAAGACTCTGCCTGAAGTTGGTTATCTCATCCCGTAGAACAATCATTTTGGATAGGGGAAAGAACCTTTCTAGGATAGCCTCTTTCAGTTTCACCCAATTTGCAATAGAATCTGGAGGTAAATCATCGAGCCATATAGTAGCTTCCCCACTCAGTGATAGTGGGAGAAGCCTCTGTTTTATGGAGTTTTAGCTCACTCCAGGTAGGTTGTAGGACTTACATCGCTGTAAAGCTTTTCAAGTCCAAGTTTGGGTCCTCACCAGCTATTCCACGGAATAGACCCTTCATTGTCAACAACTGTATTATTGTGCTGGTGATATAAATTTGTTGGCGAGGGCTAGTGGGGGTAGTATGATCATTTCTGTTTCCCCAACCCCATCAAGGTTTGCCTCATCATCATCCACATACAACTCGTGAGGTCTTATAGGTTGAGGCCTGCAGGATGCATCTGGATAGTTTGGGCAGTATTATTTGGTCTATTCATTCTGCCAAAGGTTTTGGATAAATCGGGATCAAATGGAAAAAATGGTGTTTTTTGACTCCAAGTGTTTGGCATGCACTACCTATAACCTGCAGTATAAAAAAACAACACAAACGTGAAAACAAGAAATAAACATAACTATAGTTACTATGTTTAGACTTCATTGAGAACCGTATTCCCTGACAATGATGCCAAAATTTGATAATTCCCAAACTACACTTCCTTTAGAAGTATAAGCGGTCGGTTGTCAACTATAGAACCCAACTAGGGTGGGGTCGATCCCACAGGAAATAGGGTGTCAGATATACGCCCAACAATAGTGACTAGAAGTTAGTGCTTGTTTTTAGAAATGAACAGAAAGTAAAAAGGGGGAATTATGTTATTGCAATACTCGTTGGTATTGTTGATGACTATCGATTTATTCAAGTGTATTGTAACCTAGGTTCACGTTCACTAGGGTTCAACCAACCTTCGTACTGTAAACTTTACCTAATTACATAATCCTTCCTATACGTAGAGTTACGTATAAATATAATGCTATTTACTTATGTGTTTTCTAACCTTTGATCCTAAGTAAATCTCCATCGGCTAGGGATGTGAATGAGTGCATTGTATTAGTCATAATAACTTAAAAAGATTACTCTTTCTACAACATCAACCATTAGACGAGGGTTAATGCCCCAAATTTCTTAGCACAATCTCAACTCTTAGTTTTATCTACAAGGTCAGTGCTAGTTAAACCTATGCGTGTTATAGTGTTTGCAAACACTAAAAGTTAGTTATTATGTAGAGATTATGTTCATACGTTGGAATAGATGCAACAACATATTTGGTATTACAACCCTAAGACAGTTTAACCCATGGATCTCGCAACCCTAGGGTTGGGGTTTAGCCCACAATTACTATATACTACAATAGCAAAAATATTAACGTGATGAGTAACATACCGCAAAAGTAAACATTCAACTTATTGTAGAATAATGATCAAAGGAATTCAACACTTGTGTTCTTACAAAAGTAAAGGTATCAAACCCTAGAATTACAACACTCTCTGTGTGTTTCTCCCTTTCTTTTTTTATAAGTGTTGGTGTGTGTTTTAAAGCTAAACTAATTTTGCTATTTATAGAGTATGAGTGTAAGTACAACAATAGAAAATTGGGTTGGGCCGCTGTCAGTTTCGGCGAGAGAGTAGGCGAACTGCTTGGTGACAGATGGTCCGTCTGATTCTTGGTCTTTAACCAGTGCACTTTCACTTAGGCGGTTTTTTTAAGGCCAACCGTATGACCTCATACGGCTCGTCCGTGGTGACGCTTGTTTTAGTGTTTTTATCTAGTGTGAGTTCTGTTGGGCGATGGGGTCAAACATTTCGTTTGAGGGCAGACGAATCGTCTCTTATTTAAGTGAAACTCACCTTTTCTGTACAATTGTCGCATACTTCCACATAGTTCCTTAACCCTGTAAATACTCAACAAAAAAGTTAAAACACACTGTTATTACTATAGAATATGCTCTATTTTTGGGGTTTTAAGTACACAACGTGACGTAAAATACCGTCACATCAAATTACAAAGGAAAGTTAATATTATTCTTGACGAATTTTATGATATAGATAATGATAACAATAATGATAATGATAATGATAATGATAATGATAATGATAATGATAATGATAATTTTAAGAATGATGATGATAATAATCAGAATCTCAACACTCCGTTTCCTCAGTCTTTTAATTTTGATCCTAGACCTCCTAGATCAACTAGAAAAATTAGTGTTGTATAGAAATATTTTGAAAATAGATTGGGGGATAAAATCATTAAATGTGTTATTTATAAGAAAATATTTATGCATAAGACGGGGGAGCGGGAGGGGAGGGGGGTTACTATAGAGGGAACAAGTACATAGACTAGACATTGTAGAATATAAGTATAGCGTAGAATAGGCCAAAGCAAATGGTGTTAAGAAAGCCAGCCTAGCCCAGGGTACAATAACTCCACAAATTGGTAAATTAATTTAAAATTATAATAAAGCAAATAACCGTCCAGAAATAGCCAATATGATAGTTGTAGGTTGTTTGCCTTTCACTTTTGTTTCTTCTGAGGTATTTGTTTTATATATACAAAGAGTTTATAATGTAATGTTTGTCAGTATCCCTAGTAGAATATGTCATTCAGATGTTTTTAGGTTACATGAAAAATATGCATCTTATTTACTACTCTATTTCTTAATATTTCTTATAGAGTTTTTTTAACATTCGATCTTGGTCGTGTTGTTAATAGAAATGATTATTTAACCGTTACATGTCACTAGATATATAGTAATTTACAATTCAAAAATAAATTTTAGATTTTTTAATGATGAAAATTGAAAGCATGATGCTGAATTTACTGCAAACAGAATCACTAAAGTTGCTAATTATTATAATCTGAATAGTAAAATTTTATGTGTCTACCTGAGACTGTCCCTTGGCCCGTAGGTCCTGAACAATATGTCTATGCTGGTTCAAATCCAGGTCGGCCCAATAATTCGCCAATCCGCCATGAGATGATATAACCCTCTTTGTACTTCAGAAATACCCGATCCGGAGATAAAGTAGCTTTCAATAATGCATCTAATAACAGTGACGCCATTGAAGCGTTAAATAAATCACTTTCTCCACTACTAAAAGATATTTTTCACATTAGGTATGCGTGTCATATTTATAATTTAATTGGTAAGGTCTGTCTTACCTTTTTAGAACCTATTCTTGAAATATTAAGACTTGTAGTAGTGTTTATTCAAGGTAACAATAGAAGGATTAGGCTAAAAGAATTTAAATAAAAATGTGCAAAGTTTAAGTTGTAACCTAGATTAATGCGTGAAAAATAGAAACTGGGTGGAATTCAACATGTTTATTTTTAAAAACTTGCTACAGATATAGGAACCCCAATAACGTTACCTTTAATCAATTTTTCCAAGCACTCGACCATATGTTACAAATCTTGTATCAGAACCTAATTAGGGAAGTAGAGGTACTTTTAGAATTTTTTTGCAACTCTACTAACATATTTTCATCTCAATGTTATCCGATTGTTTATTCTATTCTGCCTTATATTACTGATATATCTCTATTACTTTCTGAATATAAGAATGAAAATGGTTTTAAAGATGCTATTGGTGCAAAAAATATTTTTTTTCCAATTTTTCCTATTTACTTAATCGGTACTGTGTTAAATCCTTCTACAAAACAAGTAATAATGGGTGAATTTTTTATAATGATTTATACAAATTTAAAAATTAAACATGACGAAGAACTATACTTATTTGAGGCTATGAATAAGGCGAATGAACATTTGAAATATTTATATCAACACTACACAATTATAGTTGATAATGCTACACCTACTAACCCGTCTAATGAACCTTCTAAATTTGCAGAGTCATCATCTTTCAAAAGGCTGGAGTTTTTAGTAGAATACCATCTACCTCACAGAGAGGAGTCGGTAATGAACGAAATCTTTATTTATTCTAGGCCTCCGAGAAAACTAGCATGCAATTCAACCCGATAGAATGGTAGCAGGCGAATCAAGAACGTTTTTCAGTTTTATCAGCACTTGTCAAGGACGTCATGAATATTCCAATATCAACAGTTGTATCAGAGAGTGCATTCATCCAGGAATGACAACAAATTGGAGATCACCGACATTCATTGGGAAGCAATTAAATGAATGTTCTAGTATGCCTCAGAGATTGGATCAAATCAGAACGTTGAAAAAAAAGGATTGGTTCCATATCAAGAAGAAGAAGAAGAAATCAAAAACTACTGTCAGCGCAAACTTTAGCAGAAACAAGTCCAAGATATGGGTATGTTGATTTTGACCAATGTGATCCAGTAGATCCTAGTGTTAACGTTGATGAACTAAATAGGATGATTCAAGAAATATATATATATATATATATGTAATGTATTGTTAATATGTCTAATATATCTTTAACATATAGTATATATTGTGTAGATCCTTAGTATATATTGTTAATATATCTAATATATGTTTAATATATAGTACATACCTCTAGTATATTTCATGTATATCGTTACTAACTTAGTATATTTAGTATATATCTTACTCGTTAGTATGTAATTTTAATATATATATGTTAATATGATTAATAACTTTTGTATATTCGGGCACTATTCACATGGGTTGGGCTGGTCTGGATCAAGCATTTTGGATCGATTTAGATCGGCCCATTAGAAATTGGTCTAGAATAAGACAGCCCGGATTGGACTGGAACCCGATCGGGCCCAACTCACCTTGGTCTGGACTAGACCAAACCGGCTTGACTGACAGGCTTAGTTTCCTGTAGCTTTGTTCTTAAGCATTAATCCTTTTTTGTATTGTTGCTGCTTGCTCATATTGTAACGAATCGAGTTCGGACACTCAGGGAAACACATTAATAAAAATGATATCACCAACTTCTCACTTAGATTTTCTCTACTCGCTTTCCCTTTTACGTTACTTGCTTTCTTTTCAGTCATTTTACCACTACTCAAAAGCTACAAATCGTAATGTGTGATTTTGATTCACGTACAAATTTAACTGTACCAAAACAACAATATTAAATATATGTACATACTTTATTGAAATCCCGTAAATTCATATTTCATAGCTAACCCACTGATCAATCCTATTGATCTTGGATTTGACTCTGGGAACATTAACATGTGAACTTTTTTCTTCCAAAATTCTGTATTATGAGATCATCTATCACAATGACCGGATGCATTTGAGTAATGGGGCATCACATATTGTTGGTAAGGAATTTGGTAAAAGAGAAAGATTTCACTTTAAGTCTTTACTTACCACCTTCTTATAATGATGACCACATTGCATGGGTTAGGTTACGTCTGATTTTCTTTGATAATTCCTACCCCTCACACTCTCTCTTTGATTAATCAGGCATCCTAAAGAATATGACAAAACCCTTGCAATAATTCTGATCCTTTATTTTTTCAATTACTTTTAATTCTATTAAAAGAATTAAAATTAGGTAAAAAAGATCAGGTCAATTGATTTTGTGATCCCTTTTATAAATGGTCATAGGAAAACATTTCCTCAAAATAAATCACAGTTCTAGGTACAATTCAGTTATATATATAAGCTAATTCACTATTGAAAAATTAGGAATTAGTGTCTGAAAAATTATGTAACTAAATAACAAAATAAAATTTGTTTCTAACCCTATTAAGGATGAATTAGCAACAATTTATATACCAAAAAATTTTGTTAGCTCCAAACAATTTAACAATGGATTAAATTTATAACTAGTTTCATTCCTTTTAGTGATTCTAAACTCAAATTATTGATTTATTTGAGCACCACATTGTATTAGGTGAAAGTGTAGAAGAATTCATCATCCGTTAGTTAGCATATTTGTTCTTTGATATATACATCTTTTTTCCTTCACTTGTATAAGTCGTATGGGGAAAAAAGAATTCCATATTAGGAGGTATTTTGTGGCTGTTTCACACAAAGAATCTTTCGGTTTTTCCAAATAGATGTTGGTAACAATATTTTCTTGAGAAGAAAGGTGTACAAGGCTCTTGATTATGGGATGCTTTTACATCAACGTGCACAACTACAATAATGAAAAGAACAAAATAAAGAATCGTTAGATATACATTGAAGTTTTAAAAGAAGGTTATAGGTGTGTAGGGTACACTAGAAGGGTTTTTAGGGGCTTAATTGTCACTCCAATGACGGAAAATTCCTTTTGGAGTTTTTGGTTAGTGCACATATAGTTTAGCTTTTAAGTTCGTGTTAGATAATTAATACTTCAGTCCCTTTATTTATATACTTCTCTAGGCAATTGGCGTTTACCGTTTATACTTCCATACTGGTGCCAACTTTAATTTGGACCTAAAAACTTGCCTTTTCGTTGTATTTCTTAAACTCTTAGTAATACTCGTCGTGTAACTTATATGATGGTGCTTGTCTGTGAAAGATTTTTTTTTTGAAAAAAGGAAAGAAAAACATTTTTATGTTGTGGTTCAAAACAAATTAAAGATATTTGTGTAGTTAAACTCATCTTATGAAACCCACATCGAAATTAGAAAAAAATTATTGTAATATATACTCTCTTCGTTTAAAAAAAATAATTTATTTTTCTTTTTAGTCTGTTTAAAAAAGAATAAACTCTTTCCTTTTTTGGCAATACTACTATTGCAACTTTCCACATGACATGTTTAAGACCACATGATTAAAGGTTATTTTGATAAATTTGAAATAACTTTAATTAAGACTACAAAATTCAAAAATCTTTTTTATTTCCAATTCATAATAGGTCATTCTTTTTTAATAGAAGAAGGAACAGCGACAACAAGTTCTCATCGCGTGTTTTTGAATTTGATATGCGTAAATAGTCCAAGGAAAACACCAACCAGAACTGTTAAGCCAAAGTGGGCAGTATATCTCATGAATTAATTGAGATGTGACACTAAATTTTATTGAAATATAAAGTATGTATATCATTTATTTTGGGGAATAAACTAAAAGAAAGAGCATAATGTATAACTAGGAAATAAAGAAAAGAAGATCAATATAGTAATCTTCCTAGGATAGTTGGAGTATTTTCATCTCTTTAGACAGTTAAAAAAATCTCATTGATTGAGAATATTCGTATCGAAGCCTTATCCTTGAAAGGTATAGGTCTTTTTCTTCTCTTTCCCTATTGTTTATGGTTTTTTTTGGTATAGTTGAATTTATTTGTAAATTAAGAGTACGTGTTATGGTCTTAGCTTCAAGTTAGTGATAAAACATTTGTAAGGAGATAAATAACGTAATCTAAGGAATAAATAAATCAAACAAGTAGATATTAGGAGAAAATCTTATAGCATAGCCGAGAGTTTGTTCCAAGGATCGAGAGCATCCGAACTCGAGCAACTACAACATGAACAAACAAAGAACAACTACGGAGGAAACTAATGCTTCGAGAACAAGTTAAAATATTCTATTTCTTAAGGGGTAAGGATGACCAGGAAGTGATCTTTTACAATAGGAGAGAAGGTGTCTATTTATAGGACAGAAGAACGTCCTTCGACTAGTACGTAACATTATTTCATAAGTCTATAGTATTGTATTCAATGTTCTTTGTCCATTTGTCCTTAGAACTGTTGGGTGATGCCAACCTAGTATTGTGCGTCTGACATAGTGTTGTCGGGTGCAACCCAAATCCCTATATATATGGACTGACACATATTCCTCTTTGTCGGCCCTTTATACGCGGTCACTCTCCCTTAGTCGTTGTCTGACTCTTTTTCTCCTTTCCTACGTACATGCCTACCGAGTCGGCATTTTATTGAAATAATGGTGCTATAGACAGATTATACTTGTATCTGACCCACCTCTAGCCTAATTAGCCCAATCACCTAAGCCATTTTTACCCATATAGATAGTCCCTTTGTATCTAGTGCACAATATTAGTGCAGGCAGGAGATGGAAAAAAGATCTTCTCGTCGTCCTCCCTTGTCCAACAGAGACAGTATCAATCGAAGAAGTCTATTCGTTTTCCAGAGCCTTTATTCCTCGCGCTTAATCGAGAAATATTGAGTCATTGGCTAGTTGGTCCAAAGGTTATGTTGTCAATAATGTGAACTTGACCTTTGTTATTTCAATTGAGCATGTATCTCTTATTCAACTATCTTGTTGATCCCCCTACTTTTCCTCTACATATATGAAATGGGTAGTCAAATTGCTTCCCTCATTATCCAAAACATGGCCTTGAATATCAATAGAATGGCTTCTGACGCTTTGGATTTTGCATACTATTGCTCATTTTATGAGTGGCTTCTGACGCTTTGGATTTTGCATACTATTGCTCAACTTCGTTTGTACCCATCCTTTTCTTCAACTTCTTTTTCACCCATATTTTTCTTTAACTGCCTTATGCTATACAAACATCAAATCTTTCTAGATTCGAAACATTCACCCCTCGAGTTCTCTGTGGTCCTTTCCCCATTCTCGTCTTTAGTCATGGGATTCACACCTAAGTTTCCTTTTTGGGTTCTTGACAAGAGTGACGTCAGGACTATAGGAATCATCCGGGGTAAGCGTGATAGATAATGCTTTGACTGACCAACCTTCTTTATGGGGGATGCGAGCCCTCCCATTTATGCAGGAAATTTCTAGTTCCCTTGGAGGTAACAGACTGCCTAAAAAACCCTTCATGAAATGGTCCTCCCCACATTGATGAGGAAGCATTATTTTTAGGATCTTCCTTATCTCCCTGAGGCGTATACTTCTTTTAGTGACTATCTTTTTTTATTAAAGGGTCATTTGTTTGAGAACTATCACCATTAACAGGAGTAGATGAAGTAAGCTTTGTGATCTCCGGATTGGGGCATGGTTTGGTTGGAGGGTGTAGAAGATTCTTCTGTTGTGATTTGAGGTGCTCTCCTTTACCTCCAAAGAAAAGGTTTGTCCTGAAGGAAGTTTCTCTCGCTAACTAGAGCAAATACATAGTGACCATTTTTGGCCAGACGTGTACTCGAATGTGTAGTCTTTGTTGTAAATTAGATTTCAAAGCCTCATGTAATCTTTCTCTATTTAAAGGGAAATAATAATAAAACCTTTTGTCTTACTAATTTTGCATATTGTCCTTTGTCGAACTTCTCCATTAGTGTATTCAAAAATATTTCTCCCTGAGAGCTCTTTTCTCAATAAGCAATCACACTCAAGTCACTGTTTAGGGATGATTAGTGGGGATGTGCATTGAGATTACTAAGGTATTTCTCTCTTTTAATTGGACATGCCTGAGGTGTTAGGCCTCTTGGGGGCGCATGGGTTACCTCAAAGCACTTAAGGGCGAATTTCCTTCTTTTGCACCCCTGTTAGGGGTTTTTTTATAGCACTTTCAGCGCTATTTGACTAAGGTTTTGAGAAGTCCCAGAACCTGGTTGATCCTGTAAGGTTCCCTCATCTCAGAGGAGGATGATGCACTTACATTCATTAATCTGTCTGGTAGTGATTCACACATATTCAACAATCCTTGTGCTTGATGTTTTGTATAGAAATTTACGTGGCTCACTCAGCTTAAAAATGAAACAGTACGACCCATCATAATTTTTTGATAAGAAATCTGGTGCATTGATTATCTCGTAATGGTCGTTTAATCGGATCAAACACTTGGAAATTATCCAAGTCCTTTCCCTTTTATTGCTTAAGGACTTTCTGGATATAAATTCCTGACTTTCCAGAGGCAGGGATTGTTCACAAGGAATTATCTTCTTTTATGGAATTTTCTTTGGGTTCCCTCGAATTTTCCATTTTCTTTCCAGAGTTTTCCCATAGTTTTTCCCTTATTCTTGTGTTTTATCTTGGAGCATATCCTTGAAGAACATTTGTTTGTTCTTATCAATTTTATCAAAGACAGTTTTGCAGATAATATTTTCTCTAGAACGCTCTCAGGGGGCTTTGTCCTCTGAGTTGTTTTGCACTTTACGGTAAGTTTACAAGTATATAATTTGTCTTGAATGTCATAGGTAGTGCTAGCCTATTTATTTACCATTTTATGAGCCTCTCACTTCCTTTATAATATGTATTTAGTTTTGACCTATTTTCGTTTTATCCAAATTTAAACTCAACAAAGTGAGATTGTTTAGTGTTATCCTTGGAGCATCAAACTCCAAATAGTCAGTGTCAACTTTTATAGACTTGGTGCATATTTGCATGAATAGTTATCTGAATGCACCTTGCATTGGGCATCTCTGCCCCACTATTTTTATGGTGTCGCACTTCTTCGCTATTAGATAATTAGTCCATGTGGCTTCCATAGTGAGTTTTAGAGAGAGGATGGGCCAAAATCCTTTTTTTTATGGAATCTAGTCCCCAGTCTTAGTATTGGGATGCTCAAACTTTATTTTTTTCTTTTGCAAAACTTTATTTTTTTCTTTTACAATTCTTTGTGCATATTCTGAAGGTTGCACCTCACTTTCTTTTTCGATCCTGATGAGATTGCCCATAGGACACCTCATAGCAAGTGAAATGAGTTTTTGGCCTCTTATCTACTTGCGTTCTGTTTGTAATTCGACCAAGGAATCATTCTCTAAAAAATTAAAATAGAATTCAAAACAAAATGTATAAGAAAATCCTAACTTCTTTAAGTTTTTCATTCATTCGGCCATCATCTACCACTGTTTCTACAAAAATAAGAGCAAACAAATACATTTTCTAACTTCCCCACGAGTCCGTATTGCTATCTTATTAAAAGAATTGTTAGAAAAACCTTATTGGAATAAAAACTAATCTAAGTAAAAAAAGTGTAACTATGTTCTCTCAGGTCTTTCACCATCACATCCGAATGCTCTCGGGAGATGCCTACAAAATAAATTAAAAACAAAATATAAGATAGTAAAAACACTAGAGTAGAGAACATACCTAATTTTTTTAAGACAGGGATTAGGTTATCATCTTTTTGGGATCCCCTATCCCTGTTGATGTTTGATTTCCCTCAGTGCCTTTTTCATTATTGCCTTTGGATCACTCTCTTAGGAACTACCTAAGATGTCTATACTTGAGTGGGTTGGAAATATCTTCATGAAGGTGATGGAAGTCCCTTGTTCCATGTCTATGTGTCCCTTGATATTCTCACCAAAAACTCTTATCCCTTGCGTCTGGATTAGTTTGAAGAGGCTTCAAGAACTTGGTTCCTTAGATATCTCATATTATATATACTAGCTACTTGGAGCTGATGATAAATTTCAAATTCACTTTCATTCATCAAAATGATACGGTCGTTACAAGTAAATTAAGCCAACTCAAGAGTCAGGCTTGATCCCATAGCGAATAGTGTCTAAGATTTAATCTTATAAGTATAACGAGTCACTATTTCTTACAAGTAAAACCACACAAAATGTAAAATGGGGGTGATTGAGGTTATCATAACACAATTCAAGTATTTTTAATTAAAAGGGAATTTCTTAAATGCTTAAGGAGTAGTAACAAGATATATTAGACTTGGGGATGCATTGATTGAGTTAAACAAAGTAAACAGGTAGCTTAACAAATTGCTTCCTAACAAGAAATATTATGGTAAAAGAGATTTGAGTTAAGATTGTGATTTCCCAATCCATAAACTCAATATGTCTTGGGTTTTCTCAAATTTCAAAATATGTCAATGAAAGTAATCTAAGTTTTCAAGTTAGTTAACCTACGTCTAGCAGTAACTATTAAATAAAATCAAGTTCAAGTCCTCGCGTGCAATTTCTTCTCAAGGAACTTGTGTCCTTTCTCTAGCCGCACAAGATCTACAAGATGTTGGAGTTTGGAATCCTTAATTTACACTAAATCATGAAGAAATGAAAATACCCATAAACATTAGTTGCATTTAGAAGCAAATAAACAAAATCCCCAACACAGGTGTTAACCCATCATTTTACATTCTAAAATAATAGATTTAGCTACTCATAAATGAAGGAAGAGAGAATATCCCTAAATGTTATTCAGGAGGGCCACGATAAGTAATAAATGTTCAAGGTTTCAAAAACCAAATGATTACAAAAGTTGACATAAATGTGAGAGGAGCATGAGTATTTAATGTTCTTTTTCTTTCTCTTTCTCTCACTAAGGTTTTTGAAAAGATAAAAGATAATCCTCAAAATATGAAAAAGAGCCTATTATATGTCCTAAAAATTATCCAACTATTAAACTACTATTTTTCTCCTGGATTGACATATCTTACCGTATATGTCTGAATTTTGTCCATATTTTTCTCAAGTCAACTCTCGGTGAATGTGGATTATATGCAGACCACATAAGGTTTAATACGGCTACATATGACTCCTTCTTTTCTATGCATTTGCTCCAACTCATTCTATTTGTTTCTAGCTACATATACGGTCCACATACAGGGATATGCGCCACATATGGGCATTTAATGTCCACATTCTCTTGTTAATGTTTGGATTCACTTTACTAATTGCATTTGCTTCCTATTTATATTTCTTTCCCTTCTTCTGTGGCTCACTTCTTCAGCTTTTTATTGTACTTTGAGATATTTTACTCATAATAATATTTTAAAATCAAAATTCCATACAATGACGTTCAAATCAAATAATATTCCATGTTTATAGGCTCATTAAGTTGGTAAATACCAACTTATTAATCCCCAAACTTAGTTTAGTGTTTATCCTTAATCAACAAGAAATAATTCATGGAAACTAGGGAACTTGTCTCACTTTAATCCACTTCAAGAATGAAGCAAAGGACACGAGGACTCCACAATGAAAGATGATAATTGAATTGACTCCAACTAGTGCAAACAATTCTGAAAGTAACCCAACCTTTTAACACAACTTCAAAACCCTTCACACTTCACTTTCGTATCAAATGGGGTAGAGATCACTTTAATGAATCAACTATCATACAATTCATGCCATGACACCAAACTTTCTAAGTTTTTCTTAGTCTCACTTTACAACTAGTTTAATTAATTTTCCATAATTGAGAGTAAGATATTTACACTTATTTCGAGGTTGGAGTTTCACTCATATCCATAGGGGTCCCACACTCAATTAACACACTATCTCATAATTTGGGACCAAAAAAAAGGAAGAATGATGCTCTCATTTTCACAAAGATATTCAAATGCCACTAGGTAGTGCCATAGGATTTCCTATCTTATATTTCATCACTAATGTAGACTAAAGAGGTGTGAAATCACCAGGACTTAGTGCCAGCATATGGTTCAATATTAGGGATGAATAATTTAAGATGAAGTGACAAGGCAACCTCCATATTACTTTCAATGCTTTGATAACATGCTTTTAATTTCCTTCACTTTCCCAACCTTATTCCCCATTTGAAGCATTTTGAAGTTGTCAACTTCCTATAGATTTCTTCCCTTTTCTTGTAAACCCCTTTTTATTCTTACACACACATTTTTCATTCAATATATATATATA
>JBDJHY010000116.1:6607511-6622569 GCA_039654485.1 Withania somnifera | reverse complement strand
CTTCGTGAAGTTAAGATAGGCACTTAGGAATTACCGATAGTAATGGGAGCACAAGAGTTTATAGTTCTCCTATATGGAGATTCTTCCATGAAAGAATGGTAGGCTTACAAGAATATGTTTATAAAATTGACCCACACTATGGTGGCTCACTCAAATTTGAGGATATAGACTTCTCAAGCTATCTCTCTTCTTTCTTAAAGAGGTTCTCTATTTCTCACTCTAGAAGTGGCTTCTCTTGGTTTTTGGATGGTAAGGAATGAAGGCTTCTACTTCTATTTATACTATTCTACCTCCATAATGAATGGTAGTGATTAAATGAATCCAAGGTGGAGACTAGTTCTCTAGAATATTCCACACATTCTAGGATTCTCTACACACTTTCATTCTTTTCCATCCTCTTCTTTATCCTTCCGTAATGTTCTAGATGGTTCTAAACATCTCCAGAATATTCTAGAGGTTCCACACTCTTCCACAAACTTCTAAAAAATTCTACACTTCTCTAGAGTTCTCTGGAACGTTCTAAAAAATTCTAAACCTTTTTAGAAAGCTCTATAATTTTTTAGAACCTCTCCAATTAAGGAGGGATCCCAACACTTGCAACCTTGGGTCACAACTCTTCGAGCAACAATGTGTAGTCCAATATGTCCACCATTCCTTCGCAGATTATAGGACTTCCAATTATGGACAAATGGAGCCTTCCTACTGTAAGAATTTATAATAGGAAAAAGAATGAATTCCTTTCTGACCCTCCATGACAGGGTGAAACTTTTGCGGTAGTAAGAATCAGCTAACATTTACAAATATAGGCATTTGCCTCGTCTCAAATGTTACTAGGTAGAAAGAGCCCTATCCAGCCAAAGTAGTTGGGAAGCAGGGCTCTATTTCTACCTCAAATCTCATGTAATTGTGTTTTGAAGATGAATAAAATGCTTCACTTTTTTTAAAAACAAAAAGCTAGTTAGAGTGGTTGTCATATCAGAGATTTATACTAATGCTAATTAAATATTTAATCCTCAGTGTACTCTTAATGACAGCATAATTATTGGCTGAACTAATTAATGGACTAGCATGCGAAACCTTGCGACTTACACATCAATTGTAGTACTATTAAATTGTTTTGAGTTGTCATTATAATATTTGTACCCACACAGTTTTCTTACACGATATAATATGAAGAATGATTAATATTTAATATAGTGGATCCAAAGATTAGTATATGTAACATAATTTCTAGGCTTCAATTACTTGTACGTATCTCTTTTTCTGCTGCGGCCAAATTTCTAATTATTGGTATAATATATAGGTGCAAAGATATACGATGTAATTGCCTCTTTGGCTTTCAGGTATATCATATTTTTTGGGGCGGGGGTGTTATCGATTTTTGGAATTTCATGAAATGTGTGAAATTCGTCCTATGATTTTTTCTCTTTAGTTGGTTAAAAAAAGACATTTTTTATATTTATTTTAATGAAAATAAATCCTTCACACATATCCTTCAAGTTTATGATTTGGAGTTCAAGATATTCCTCATTGAAAAAAATGACTCACATAGATCCTCATCATGTAACAAATAGAGCATAGTTACCTCTCTTTCTAATGCATTTCTAATTTTTGAATTACAAAAATTATTTTAGTTTGTTTTTTAATTAAAAAGTTATCAAATTAGGCTTTAAAAAATAATTCTGATTCATTTCATTAAATTATCTTGTGTTAGGATAGTGATTATACTAGTAACCACTGTTTTAAGGTCTTAAAATGAAAAAAAAAAAGTTGAAAATTACAAAATTTAATAATGATATTATTGTTTTTCAGTTCATTTATACGAGCAACTATTTCATTTAAGATGTTTAATCATCATTAGAATTTTAAATTTTGACTTCTATTGTTATTTACATTTGAGATCTAATATGAATTTTTCTGTTTTGTTTCGTATCCTTTTTTATCAAAAGCTTATAGTTGTGAATATATTGAAAAACTCAAATATGAGTTGTTGAGATTCTGTTGAAGTTTTATGTTGAGTATGAAATTTTGAACTGAACTTACTTTATAATTGCTTTCTTAAAATTAAATTTGGGGTACCAAGTTAAAAATCCACCAGTGAACACAAAATTCGAGCTCGATGCGAAATGGACAACGAGTTTCGAAATGTTTTGTGGATGAGTTCAAATTTGAGTTTAAAATCACAAGAAAAATTGGTTAGAATTATGTTTTAAAAGTCACATGAAAATGTTTTAATTAAAAAATAAAAAAAATAATATTTTAATTTGAAAAATAAAAACCTCTATGTTATAAAGAAGGTCATATATGCTCTATTTGTTCGTCACTAAGGGTATATGTGAGTCATTTTTTGAATGAATGGTACATGGCAGTAAATCACAAAATTAAGTTGTATATTATAACTTTTTTTATTTTTTCAATTTAATTTTATGTCAAATCAAATTATGACTTTTTAAAGTGGAAGAGAGTGAGAAGTTCTCTAAGGAAAATATATGTATCTGTATGTATTTTGGTATGCTATCTTTATTTTGATACTTTTTCTTTCTATCTAATATCCGAACGACTTAAACTAAAGACCGTATTGAATATCAAAATATATATGAAATATCAAACTGAAAATTTCGTCTCGGTTCGATGATTCGACTTATATACCAAATTATGAACTCCTAATAAATAAGTACTATTCAGTTGGATCTTTCCTACGATCATGTGCCAAAGTTGAGATCTAATTTGGAAAGAATCCACGAGGTGGTTCCTCAGCAACACTTAGAGCGTGTTAGAGGGGCTCACTTTAAGTGCTTTAATTTTAAACCAATATAGTTTTTTAGTAAATTTGAGTAGAATTTTATAAAAAAAAAAAAGTTTAGGAACTCTGGTTTAAGCACTTTTCTTCTTTAGTAAAGACCAAAATAAGTTATTTCTAGTTTATGACTTTTAAGTTTTAACTTACACGTCAAAAGCTATAAGGCTTTCAAAACAAAGAGCAGGGGTTGGGCCTAGCTCTATCCCGCTCGCAGCTTTATTAGTATTAGTATTCAGTATCACATAATTTTTTATTCTTCTAAGATGTTTTACATTTTATTATTTTTTGTTGTTTTTTACAACCCTGCCTTGAATATCTTTTCTTTTGAGTCGAGGTTTATTAAAAACAACGTTTCTATCTTGTGAAGATATGGATAAGGCATACGTACATTTTACTCTCTGACCCTAGATTCTAAACCAAAAGCAAATGTCTTGGCAATTTTCCTTCTACGTATCTGTTCATCTAAAACGTGCATTGTTGGTAGAGAAAACTAACAACTTGTCCTATGTGAAGGCATAGTATTATTGAGGGTAACAAAATGCAAGAAGATTGGAAAAAGCGAGTCCCATTTGATTCAGTAAATAGTGCTAGCTGATAAGAGCATTCAGAAGCAATGAATTTGCAATAGCAATTGATTGGTGTCTCTCATCTGTCTGTTTAGGGGAGAATTCATTGTCCATCACTGTCCTTCTTATGTAACCAATACAAGAAGAAAAACCTGGTGGTGATGAGCCAAAGATTGTTATAATATAGACTCTATCGTGACTTCAAGAGTACTACATATCTTTGTTTACGTCAATGATTTCAATACCTGCTACCACGACCTAGTTCACTCATGCAAGACTTTTTGAGTATACTTTGAACAACTCCCAACTTAATAAAGGATTTTTATGATTAGAGGCGGATCAATATTTAAGTCAGTAAATATATTTTCTTTCACTTGTTACTTTTTTGTGACAACAAGCTCAAATTTTGTGACAATATAAACAGAGGCAGGTTTGAAATTTGGTTTGCTGCACCCAACATTTTTGTTCTCAGCAGTGAATTTATTGTTGCGATTTGCCACATAGATATCTATATATGTTCAATGTAAAGAATGTCGGATTTAGTTAAACCCGTCGATTATACTCCACCGGCCTATGGACATGGTCTTGTTTTTTGAGATCATGCCAAGATTCATTACTGCAGGAGTGCCAAAAGAATGATAATTGACGTGATAAACTGGAATGATCCTTTACCTTTTATATGTTGAGGTTGTCACAGGGTCCATTTAGGACTAGAGTATCTTGTGGTTTAGTTGCTTTACAAGTGATGGAGTCTTTAGAAAATTAGAACCCTATATGGAGCTTTGTTGTCAAAGAAATGGGGGAGTTTCTGTCAAGGGCATGGGCCTAAGATTATCGCAAGTAGGATAGGTACCCCACACAAAAATTTTATGTGTGATTAATTCGCAATAAGGGGCCCATTATGATATGGAAAGATAAGGTCCATTTTAGGTAGTAAATTTGCATAACCCTACAACTCGACCATATTCCTATCTTACAACATATGCAAGCTGTTATGGAAGGATAGAAGGACCCATTTTAGGTTTTTTTTTTTTTCTTCCACTTCGTAATCTCAAATCAAATCAAGACTTTCTCACAATTTCATGTGCCAAGATTTTCAACAATCCTTAAGTATTTTGTGTCAGAAGGTAGTAATATGCTAGCCACCTTCAAGTGTTAGGTCGTGGAGCATAATATATTGTGATTGTGAAATTTGTTTCATCTTCAATAACAATCATTTTTTATAATAAAATTTTAGAATAACGATTTCATCTGAATTACTCTTTCAAATATGTTATGATTATATTTTTTCTATAATAATATTTTGCTATAATAACTAAAACATATCCAAACAAACGTCACTCTTATAAAAACATTTGACTGTATTTTGTGTCAAAGGTGTTAACAAGCCAACTTCAAGTGCTAGGTAGTGGAGCACTATTATATTGAGACTATATGATAAATTTGTTTAATCATCTCTACTTAGAACCAAAATTATATGGTACATATCATCACTCCCAACATATTCTGCATGATTGATAACTTGTCCCCGGATAGATAAATTTAGGGAGAACACTTTGCTAGTTCCATAATGAATCTTGAACATTTAATAGAATTTAATATGGTGCAATTTGGTAGAATGTTAAATTAGTTGACATGTAGGGTGTGTTTGGTAGGAATGGAAAGCATTTTCCAATTTTTCTCATTTTGAATAGATTGAGATTATTGAAAATATTTGAGCAATTTGGACAATTCAAAGAGAAGTTATTGTATCCAGTCCAAGGCAAGTATTATTTTAAACCTTAGATTACTTATGGATTAATTATTTTTTTTTTTAGAAAAATAAGTTCCTTAGATATCGAGAAAATGACTTTCTTATTTAGATTAGAAAAAAAAACTCCATAAGTAGCGTTTCACGCTCATTATTTCCTCCCACCCCAATGCCCTAATCCCCACCGACTCCGACTCCCACTCCTCACCCAAATATCATTTTCCTAGATTTTATATAATATATTCTTAAATGGTATTTTTTTTTTTTTTTGACTTATCGAACATAAGAAAATATATTAAGATTTTTTGAGGAAATTGTTTTTCAATAAAAGAGCTTTGAACAACATTATTTCCAAATACAAAAACAGTCCCTGGTCATCGAGTTCTTTGGTTGGATTTGCCACTACTTATTGAAAGTTTAGAGAAACAAAGTAAAAATTTTATTGACATTTAATAATTGTAGATTTTATTTGTGGTTACTTTGTGCAGCTGGTAGCTATATTATGTGAAACTTTTGACTTTGAGCCGTACAACATGTTAGGGTTTTTCATCTAGATCAAATTGGAAAGTGAACTAGATGAAAATAAAAATCGAATGAAAAATGGAGGGAAGAAAAGTGGAGGGAAATGAAATACGATGAAATTTCAACTCCCTTTCTTTTTCAAGATACATTTCTCCCACATTGATGTGACAAGTGATCATTCGTGAGCTTATATTGAGTTTCACTTATTCTAAATAGTGAGCTAAGAAGAAGTGGTGTCCCACACCGTCGTCGTCGCTCGCTCGCTTGACTTCAAAACAATCGAGAGATTATCTTCTCGGACTATTCATATAACAATTAATCGTTTAACAATTACTTGATTAAAAAATTGAACCAAATATTTTTTCCTTCATATAGGACCGCATATACCTTATGTGGGCCGTATATGTAAACACATCATCAAATGGTGCATCTGTTTGAAGTTTCTATCATCATATTAAGAGGACATATGTGGCCTGCATATGCTCCGCATAGATAGAGAAAGTTTAAATTTCCACTAGTTGGAATGCGACGCATATGGGCATACACAGTCCACATATGCTTAGTCCTATCCGAACTGGTATAATTTTTGAAAAACTTGCAACTTTTCGAAATAATTGTTTTTCTTCTGAAGTTGTACTTTTAGGATACAAATATTTGATTCTTCTTTAGATTGAAGTACAAATTAACCCGTGCTCTTCTACCTTTCTTACTTTAAATAATCTTGTGTGATTTACTCTGTTAAGTGAGTTCGTTGTTTGATTGATCTTGAGGTACCTCTATTCATTCGAAGTAGATCATTATACCCTGGAAGGATATATTCCATAATCTTGGATATTTGATGAAAATAATTTTCTTAAGGACAAACTGTGAATTCAGTAGACTTGATCTACTTTTTCTTCTTCATCTTTACTATTTTCTGAAATAGTTTATAGTTTGAAGTTTTATTTTACAATCATTACTTAGTTTCAACTTGTTTGTTTTTACAATCATTACTTAGTTTCAACTTGTTTGTTTTTCTTACTTTGTTTGAAGTTATTCATTATTCTTACTTAGTTTGAAGTTTGATTGATTTCAACGCTTTGTTAATAAAGATATTATATCTTGAATAAAAATCTTAAGGAAAATAAAATACTTGTTATATCTGTATTTTTGGGTTCTAGAGATTGAAGGCTTTTGATTTTCTACTTAGTTTGAACTTATATTTTGATTCAAAGAATATAAAAACTTCATCAGAATTTTCAAGTTCAATTAGTTAGAAATTTGAAGAGTATAAAAACTTCATTGTTGACTTGAAAATCAGTTTTTCTGGTTGAAAACAACTTCACTAATTATATAAGGTTGACTATTTAGTTCTACAATTTAAAAACTTCATAAAATAGTTTGTTTAGTCTATTTGAAGAATAAAAAATCTTCACCAATTTACTAATATTATGGTGTATCATTTTATGCAGAAAAGATGACAAATGTAACAAAACATCCTAATATTATTGTTAGGAATGATGTTGTCTCCACATCTACAACCATGGCTTCAACAAGACGTGAAAATATTTCTACTGTAAATACACTAGCAGAGAAATCAGAAAAGTTTTCTGGTGTTAACCTTGTTGAAGATGCTGGTGAAAGAAGGATCGAGAAAACTCAATTATTATGGTAGCAAACATTGTTGAGACTCTTCCAACTAATTCCAATAGAGGATGAAGTGTTTGTTTTACTTCCTTTTTTTTACTTATTATAAAAGGAAAATATAAGTTTTTTAAAAAAATAAAATTAAAAAATGGTTACGTGTCAAACTATTTCAAAAATTAGGCAAATTCCAAAATAATTTAGAATAACAGAGCCGCCAATTTACTTTTTAAAAAAATTAAGAAAACTTGTATAAAACTAGGAACAAAACTCAAAGTTAGAAGTTTGGGTAAGGATTCAATTCATGCCATGAGGAAAGTCACCTAGGAAGCATCCCAAATAGGATTGACCAAATTTTTAACTCTCTTAAAAGTATGATTACTTGAAAACATTTGTTATCTCACAAAATCAATAGATTAATTGAATTTTAAAAAAGACATATCTTGGACGAGTTTGCAAAATATAACCAGTCTTATGAAAAAAAAACTTATTGAAAGAGATAATTATTTTGATCTTTTATAACAAGAGCTATGACAATTTTGCAAGGCCTTAAAATCTATTCGAGATGACAGATATGATAATTTCTTGGTTTTTTGAAAATTTAAATCTAGTCATTTCAATTTTACTATTTGAAAATAAACAAGATAAATTGAGTAAATAAATTAATTATTTATAAAAATCAAAAGGAAAGAGAAGAGGCTAAATCCTTAGTAATTCGTTTTACACTAAATTTTGAAATTTGATAGTGTTAGTTAATTAACAATTCAAATAAACATACGAAATAAAATAAATATAAGCATTCAAGGGATGAGTCTGGGGATTCGTCCTCAGGCATAATTATCTTCTTCCTCTTTGATCTTCATATATACGGTATAAGATTGGTTTGAGGCTGACTCGATTTTGGGCTTTCAACCCATCAGAAATGGCAAGTAGAGTCCATTGAACCCGGAAAAAAGAGCATACAAGAAAAAATGATAAAGATTAGTACCGATCTAAATGATTAGACACGAACACACAAGTTATCAAAGAAGAGTAAATACCACACTATCATAATTACACATACAAAATTTTAAGAGAGGCATAGAACCAATTGGCTGGTAATGCAACATTATTATCAAATGACAACAAATGCAGGTAAGTTGAATCCAACATTCACGGTCCCTTTTTGAAGTAAAACAACTTTGGATGATATTTAAGAGAGAACAACAACTAGACATTCTTCATTGCTAAGTGTGGCAAAAAAATAAGTAGTCTATTATGAACCAACAGTAGTATTTAATCTATAGATTAGCCTAACATGAGATGCAAACAAAATATAAATACAAGTGATTTTAGGCGTATTCATGCCATTGAAGTTCCATATTTTAGTTTAGTTTTGAAAGTATTGCGTATTTTAGAGTGTCTTTTTGATTGCTATTTGACACTTTCACTAAACCACATGACTAGCCTACTTTAGGGAATATTTGAAGTCTACATGGATGAAAATCAAGAGTAAATGAAAGATGGAATGAATGGAGATCGTGTGAGGAAGATATGATGAAAAACAAGTTGTCACAAGGTGAGGAAGAACCTATCACGAATGCCATCCGTCGTGATGCATTCATAATGGACTACTATTTACCTGAAAACTCTTTTACGATTGGAATCACGTCGTGATCTACTATTGATTTCACTAGAAAGCTATCTTCTTTTAAGTTTAGTCGGGGGTAAAAGGGTAATTCCATGTGGCCACTATATAAGCCTTTTTTAGGCGAATTTGATAGGGGATTGGAAGTATTTTAGAGAAGAAAATGAGTGGAGAAGGCAACAAAGCAACCTAGGGATAAATTCTATTCTTTATTCTTGTAATCTTATGCTGAGCAAGACTATTGGTAGAATTATTATGAGTTTTTATGGCTAAATACCCCTTCTTCTAGGGTTGCGATTGAATACATGATTGCTGATGTTGGTTTTATATAAATAATTTTTTGCTTCTCAGATTAATTGTTCTTATGCTACTGCTTGAATCTATTTTAATGATTGACCACCATTAAAATACATCTAGAACTCTTAAATAAACTAATTTGAGAATCTGAAGAGTAGAACGAAAGCGTAAGGAGTGAGATCATATATAAATTATGATAAGAGTTAGGTAATTGAATATGAATTGCAACTAAAACGAGATCTTGTACTTAGTTGACTCACTTGGTTTAATAGGGATGACATCTATAATGCACCTACACTAAATTATCGCATCACCGCTCAATGAAGTAGTTGTGAGGTTGGTATAGATAGTTGATTAAAGAACGATCAATCCCTAATTCATAAGTTTAACCCCTATGTGAATTGCACATATCACGCATGAATGTGAACAAAGTTGTAACCCAGAATAGTCTTCTCTAGTAATTGCACTCGTGATTTTTCTTACAAAACATTCTTTAATTTCTCACATTTAAGGAGTAGAACAGTTATAAAATCAAATCTCCTGCTTTGTAACATACAGTTGCATTGATATTTAGTTACTCGCAAAATTCATTCACCATACTAATTTCAAGTCCTTCAAGGTTCGATATCCTACTTGAAAGAGCTTCTATATTACATGTACGGTCGCCTACACTTGCATGTGCGTTTTGGACACAAAAACAAGACTAAGGGGGGAAGCAAGCCACTCAGATTTAGATATACACAAAAGTAACTTCTTTAATCTTTGATCACACAGTCAGATGGTAATTGCCAAATGTATATTTACTCCATATACTGAACTTCAATGTTTCCTTTAGATGATAAATTAAACTTCACAAAATATACCCACTATTTTAACTTGCATCAGAATGATTACAAGAAATGATAAAGGCACTACTCAAACCAAGGATTCTGGTGGTTCCGGAGGATTCAACTAGGAACGGAGGGCTTTCCCCCCTTTCAGCCTGACTCTTATGTATAAAAACGCTGGTTTTAAGAGTGAATCATTGCTCTTCTCCGACCCTGACTGCCCAACCTGAGAGCGGACAGCTAATGCGTTCCACTTATTGAACAGGGTTCTATCCATATTCAATTTAATTAAATAAAGTTCAACAGTCAAACCTATTTCTTCCTAAAGATAAATTCAATAGTTGTGAAAGGAAGGCATAAAAACACCAAAATTCCGCTGTGACTTTATATCTCTTAGTGTGGATAAAGAAGTGAAAACAAAAGAATTCTCAACAAAGTTTAATGAATATTCTAAATTTACTCGACACAATATTAGCACTCAGTTATCTCTAAAGATGTGAAGACTCATTTCAAATAAGTCAGCTGTCTAAAGGTTTAGCCTTAAAGGGTTATGTTGACACCGCAACGAATATACTGTATAAAGACATTATAGATCAAATATCTATGATCAATTGAAATACACTAATACTTGTCAGATAAGATGACTTAATTGCAGGTATATCTTTAAATTCCTAATCAATATACTCATCCCAAATCCCTGACTCGCGTCCAGAGAAAAGAAGCTTATATTTTTCCTATAAATATCATGTTATTTCAACTATATAGAGGACACTCTGCCAGTAATACTCAAACCAACAAAATTCAAACTTGGATGGGATTTATACATGACTGAGTACAGGAGTATAAAGCTCTTATCAATATGATTAAACTTCACTTCTGCTGCTACACTTAAGACCTTAATATACTACTACGTACAATGGTCTGAATGCATACTTTCATAAGAATTCAGTCAAACAAATGATTCCCCTAGTTATCCTTACTCATTTTTATAAAGTATACTATTTATTCAAATCATATGCAAGAATAATAAATAGTGGCTACGCCTCATAACAAACAGTGGGCCAATCAATACTGATAAATGGTTACACTTAGCATTAGGCCATGAACCTTCTTATCAAGCATGACAGGTTGTGACATAGAAAATCTTTCAAATAAAAGACAACTGGACCTTGAATAAAGTTTCCATTCAACTAGTTCTCATATTTTTTATCATTCAACATATAAAACTAAAGCTGAAGGGAAAGTAACAAGAAGAGTTGCACCAGTAATAAAAATATTCAAAGAAAACCATCAAACTTACCATAATGATAACACATATATCACGACAAGACCTTAAGCTTTCCATGTTTAATACTTGGGATCGTGGGGGTTCCTTCATGCAGGTTTAACTCAAAAGTACCTCTATCTCGGCATCGAAGAAAATTATACAGCCCAATGACCTCTCAAAAGAAAAACTTAAGCAGGATAGCATTAGAACAAACCAGAGTTATTTAAAGAAGGATGGATATTCAACAGAGACAGTGATTACTGAAAAAGTCATGTATATCACAAGGGATTCAACCATTAGTAGAGAAGATAGACTATTTTGAAGAGAAGCATGTTTTTAGATTGTCATGAATCACAATTGTCAAAAATGAAGCAAGGATGAAGATAATGAGGGAACAGTTGCAGGATAGGGATCCAATCATCCCTACAAGCCACTATGGTCGAAACATGTTGCTACCCTTAGCTACTTCTATACTTAGAACTTGCTATGCCTTAACATACAAATGACTGATTACTTACCTCATATAATACTATATGTCCAACCCATATTCCACAAGAAGACAATCTCATATCTTGATTCATATACCTTTAGGACTGCTGGAGCCAAACATAATGCACACATACTTATTTCACTATCATTTAAGAAGACAAATTAATTATTAACCCAACTTTCAAATTGAAGCACAAGTTACACCAACTTACTTACTGTCAAAACCAATGCATATTATCTATACAGTTTATGCATCTTCGAACGAGATTGAACTGGAAGACAACTAACTAAGACTGATTTAAGAATCATAGTTGGATTTACAACTTGGGATATACCTAGATGGAAAATTAAGGCTTAAAAACAGACACCCAATGTAAAGGGACGACATACTTTAATTAGGTAATCAATTATTCAAGATAATCATAGTCTATTTAAGATAAACTTCAGATAACTAGACATGTTATAATCATTTCTATACACATTCTAACAAATAGTATGCCCAAAGATATTTCAAATGATAGGCCAATCTCAAGGACTGACTATGAGGAAGAACCACTGATTTTAAACTGAATATCATACCAGTAAGATTCTAACTAGTAATCTCGGTCTAATGGGTTTTAAACACAACAGTAACAATTTTGAGCATACTATTTATATACACAAGAAAAGCATGCCTCATGTACATAATTACATTTTGAAATTGTTCCCAACTTCATTCTTCTCTGGACATGCATTTAAATTCATAGTTGATGAAGCTAAAGAGACAAAATAAGGAAGGGAAGCACAAAACAAGGTACACATGCAGTGATCAACCATCCATTCTAAATCTACTCTATTCCCTTAATCATAGCTTATGCTCTCTAATTAGACCTAAGCCTTCAAGGTAGACTCAATACATACTCTGGATGTTTAGAATGCATTCGTCCATTCAATCAAATTTGTATATGTAGCAAGTTATAACCTATGTATTTACAACCAGTGCAGTTCTCTATCAATAGTTCATGGGTTGACATTCTCTTGGTTTTAAAACAGTTCAAATAAATGAACAGGTAACAATAGCTCCAAAGAAAGCCTCCAGAATTTACTTAAAAACCTACCAATTTAACAATAATCTATTAGCGGCTTCCTAAAAATAGTACCATTGGTAGGACGGATTTATATGCCAATTCATATTTTGGGAGTAACACTATCGAGGAAAGGAAGCAACTAGTGTCTTGAACTTCTAAAGTAAAGCCAATTTACTGAAGGAGGTTTAAGGTGATGAAGGATGGAGTAGAATTTAACCAGAATCATTTTCAGTTTGGTTTTATACACAGACCAACATAAGCTAATAGTCCAACGTACCTTATCCTAGTCAGGTTGTTTAGCTTATCTAAAGAGACAAAATTTCAAATCACTTTTGATGTCTCTATGTATCTAAAGAGATTTAACAAAATTAAATCTTCCATATGTGAAAGGTTTTCAATAGATAATTGTTGAACATTTCCAAATAGTTAATCCTATAATAACAACTTACAAATTGGGACTTATCACTAATGCACACATTATGTGGTTACAACTTATGAACATCAAAGTTGATCTCAGCTGGCTATTTAGTCATATCAGTAAACACAGTAAATCAACCAAAGACTAACACTTGGTTAAGTCTTAACCAAAAGATAGCAATTAATCAGCATGTCGTGATCTATACAGCCTACTGAAATGCACCTCAAATTTCCCTTATTCTCCTATTGTTTGCTCCTAATTTTAGTCAACGGGAAAACATGATGCAATTAGAAAACCAATCATCAATAAAATAACCAACCCTCAAGACAGTTTCAGACAACATCCAATGAGCATGCATACAACCCCCTGCCACTAAACTAAAACCAGTAAGAAAATATGTAAGCATCCAACACTCAAAACACACACATCTGGATAGTTCATTAAAGCAACATACAAACTAGACTTGTTCTTTACTAACCATCTAGACTAATACCATAGGGAGATAATCACACAAGGGTAAGAAATCATACGAACTGTAAACTTTAACCATGTAATTGAAGGGGAAAGGCACAGGGAAATCGTACCACTTAAAAAATGTCTAGTGAACTACGTTTATAAGACTTCAGATGTTCATATACTTTTAAACTAAACGGGTGTGGCATACTCAACACGATGCTTAAATAAATATCAACTTAAATAATCAACTAAAGAGCTTGAAATCGGCAAGAGAAAGATGTTTTACCTTTTGGGGTGCAGCAAACTAAGACCAATGAATTGAAGAATGTTACCACTATTATTCAAAATTAAATAGAATGAAAACCTCTCAAACCTTAACTCCCCGTTAGACACAAGGAAAGCACCTTTAAAGAAATATCTTAGGAGTTAAAGTGCCCTCAAATTTTACCTCCGAGATTATAAAACATATAAAACAAAAATATTCATCTGAGAATTTATAAATGGAACCTAGATCTCTATTGTTAGCTCCTGTTTTCCTTTACTGTCAGTTGCTCTCAGCTATACTACCAGCTCTCCTATTTTTCTTTGTTCTTAGCTCCTATTAGCTACTCTCAACTCTATCACTACTAGCTCTCAGCTTCTTCCCTAAAAAAGAAGAGGTGAGGGATATTTATAGAATGAGATTAAGACACCAAAAGAGGGAGAAAAACTGAGAAATTTCGAACTCAAAAGCAGTGAGGAGAGGGAAAAAAAACACCGTTGAGAAGCTTCTAGGAATCTCCAGCTCACGAAATCGTACAACAACAGGAAAAAAATTCAGCGTTGGAGAAGGTTTATTTGTTCGTCTCCTTCGCAGCTTTGAGGAAAAGGGGAAGCGCGTGAGATTTCCTTTGTGTTCTTTCTCGCGTGTGTGAAGGAGAGAAGCATGCGTATGTTGGGTGTTTGCTGAAAATTTTAAGAATTTGGCCGGGTCAGGGATAGAAATTGGCAGAGCAGTGGTCCAAATGGACTAATTTTGATAAAAATATAATTTCAAAATTAGCCACATTGAACTAAAATAAAGGCCGATTAAGATGAATTGACTTAAATTAATTAATCGAGCTTTTAATCAAAAAATTAAAGAATTATATTTGCAAGTTACATCATTTTAAAATTTCTTATTTCAATTGATTTTGCTAAAAATAACCAATTTAATTAAATTCATCACAATTCCGGAAAAGCACCGTTTATTTATTTCTATAAATAATATACTTCCACACATAAATCATATATGTAGATATATATTTATTTATTGCAAATACAACTATTTTCGGTTAATTTTTAAAAAATTAGCTTCAATTTCTCAAATC
>JBDJHY010000116.1:6597334-6607411 GCA_039654485.1 Withania somnifera | reverse complement strand
TTGACATCGGGTCTTGGGTGTATTCCACAATTCTTTATTATCTTTAATATGTCTTTTCATATTCATCCGCATTAATTGTAGTAGTCCTCCGCTTCGGCTACTGACTACGGGGTTTGGTTCTCCTACTGGTGGTTCAGTAGGTGTCATCATGATCTGAGAAATCAGGTCGTGACAGTTAAGTATAAACTTGAAATTATTAATTAAGTAGTGACTTGAAATTGTTAAGGATAAAATTGAAATTATTAAGTAGTGAATTGAAATTATGAACTAATGACATAAAATTATTAAGTAATAACATAAGGTATGACGTAGTGACTTGCGAGTAGTGATATGAAATTGTTAAGTAGTCACTTGAAATTATGATTAGTGGCTTGAAATTGTTAAGTGGTAACTTTGAATTAGTAAACTAGTAAATTGAAATTGTTAAGTAATAACTTACGATTATTAAGTATTAAGTTAAAATTATTAAGTAGAAGCTTTACATCGTTGAGTAGTAACTTGAAATTGTGACTTTTAATTGTTAAGTGGAAACTTAAAATTGTTAAATAGTAAGTTGAACTTGTGAACTAGAGACTTGAAATTGTTTAGTAGAAACTTGAAATACTTAAGTAATAACTTGAACTAGTGAACTAGTGACTTAGAATTGTTAAATAGCAACTTGGAATTATTAAGTCAAATTATGAAGTAGTGACTTGTAATTGTTAACTAGAAATTTAGAATCATTAAGTAGTAAGTTGAACTTGTGAACTAGTTACTTAAAATTGTTTAGTAAAAACTTGAAATTGTTAAGTAATAACTTGAACTAGTGAACTGGTGACTTAGAATTGTTAAGTAGTAAATTGAAATTGTTAAGTAGTGACTTGAAATTGTAAACTACTGAGTTGAAATTTTAAACTAGTGAGTTAAAATTATTAAGTAGAAACTTGAAATGGTTAGGTAGCAACTTGAACTAGTGACTTGGCCTTAGTTGAATTTGGAAAACTTGTATTTGATTATAAATGAACTTTAAGGTTAGAAAAGTATGAAGTTGATTTTAGGTAGAACTTGTGAACTTACTTTGCCAAAAGAATAAAACTCCTACTTAGTCAAATTTAAGTTAGCTCATAGTTTTGCACATTGTTAGTTTGTGAAATTTAACGTGTTTTTAGGTTGAACTTGTTAAGTTGAGTTGTGAACTAAACTTTAGTTGAATTTGAAACCTTTAATTTGATTATAAATGAAAATTAAGTTTAGCGAAATACGAAGATGATTGTAGGTTGAGCTTGTGAACTTACTTTGTCAAAAGAATAAAGCTCCTACTAATTAGCCAAATGTAAGTTAGCTGAGAGTTATGCACATTTTTAGTTTGTGAAATTTAATATTTTTTTTATGTTGAACTTGTGAAGTTGAGTTATAAACTAAATTTAGTTAAATTTAAAAATCTTGAGTTTAATTAAAAATGAACTTTAATATAGCAAAGTGTGAAGTTGACTTTACTTTGAACTTGTGAACTTACTTAGCCAAAATAATACAACTCCTACTTAAACAAATGTAAGTTAGCTCATAGTTTTGCACATTATTAATTTGTAAACTTTAATGTGTTTTTAGGTTGAACTAGTGAAGTTGAATCATGAACTTTCAAAAATTGAATTTAAATTTTGATTTATGTATATATTGTATATATATGTGTGTGTGTGTGTGTGTGCGCGCGCGTGCGTGCATGCGTGTATGTGTATGTGTGTGTATGTGTGTATATGTTTATGTGTGCATGTTGTGTGTTTTGATGTGTTTTATAATTTGAAATGTCTTGTAATTAGTCTGCATGTTTTGAGTTGACTTTGTATTAGTTTTGGATAAATATTGAATTAAATTGGTAGTTTGGTAATTTGCAATTTTTTTTAAAAAAGTGAAGGACTGTATGTCTTTTGTCTGTCACTTTTATGGATTTTAATTATTATTTTTTAAAAAAATCATTGCTATCTATTTATTTGTTCTTCGGTAGGATGAGCAAAGTAACACTATCCGTCCGTTTTCTAAAAAAATTGTGTTGTCCGTTTTTTTTTTGCCATCGCTGAGCAATGTCATTTGTCACTTTTCAAAAAAAGTCAAGGCATTTTACAATGCAAGTGACTGTATTGTTTTTTGGTCATCTTTTACCGAAAAACGACGCAGTCCGTCGGTTTTGGTCATCGTCTTTTTAGATTTTTTTTAGTACTGAAATATGGTCTGGTATGAATTAAGAAGTTTAACTTCCCAATTAAGATCCTATACATATCAAGTTTTTAAAAGGTTTACCCACACCACTTGTGACTTTTCATGCAATTCAAAGGGATAGGAAACAACAGAATAAGCCTCATAATGAAACTTTTTAACCAAGTCATGGACAAATTTACTATGATGCAACAGGATCGCTATAGGATTGTACACCACATTAATTCCAAGGAAATAGTAAGTAAACCTAAATCTTTAATTTTTAATTGGTCATGAAAAAACACTTCAAAGGAAGAAATATCTTCCAGATTAATGCCAGTAAGCACTATATTATCAATATAAAGAGCTTGAGTGACAAGAGAATCCCTAGAACCCTAAGTAAATAGTGAATAGTCATTCCAAGAATATTGATAACCTTTGGATAGTAAAGCCTGAAAGAGGTTAGCATAACATTGTCTCGATGCTTGCCTCAGACCATAGAGAGATTATTTTAAGTTTTCAAGCTAAAGGCACAAAAGAGAAAGAAGAAACAGATATCCAGGAGGAAGTTACATGTAAACCTCTTCATCTAATAACCATAGAGAAAATATTATTTACATCAAGGTGAAATAAACAGAGATGATGTTTGACTTCCACAACTATGAGGGACTTCATGGTGGACATTTTAACAACTGGAGAGGAAGTCTCAGTAAAATTAACTCTTTCTATTTATATATCACCCCTAACTACTAGTCTAGATTTGCACCTCTCTAAAGGAACCAATTATATTTTACCTTGTACAGTTATTTGTGACCTATGGTATTCTTCTCAGGAAGTAACTCAACAAAAGACTAAGTATTATTTTTCTGAAGGCCTCAAATTCCATATTTATAACATGGTTCCACTAAGGAAGAGCATTTGCTTGAGAGTAAGTGTGAGGCTAAAAAATAAGCTATTAACTAAGCATAGATAAACAAGGGATAACAGGACTCGAGCAAGGAAGAAAAAAAAAAGAAATGTGAACAAAATATTGAAGCTAATTAGGAGGACGAGTGGGTCAAGTTGACCTCCTGAAAGGAGATAACACAAAAGAAGTAGGAGGAAGAACAAGAGGAACAACATGTGCAATAAAAGTAGGAGGATGAGGAGGAGGGACAATAAGAGAGACAAGAGTAGTAGGGGAAGAAGAAATATCAAAAAGAGAAGTAGACATAGAGTAGTAGGGGAAAAAGAAATATCAGAAGGAGAAGTAGGCATATGGGGTGACTTGGTATCATTAAAGAACGTATAAAAGGGAAAAAGAGACATGGAAGATGGAGTTGGGAGTTTGATTGGGAAAAGGGAAAACAATTTCATTGAACACCATATTTCTTGACACAAAACATTCTTTGGATATGAAGTTGTACAACTTATACCCTTTCTTGGCATAAAGATACCCCCACAAATACACAAAGGACATCTCTTGGAAGGAACTTGTACCTATAATGAGAAGGTACAGAGGAATAGCACAAACAACCCAAAGTTTTAAGATGGAGAAATGAAAGGGTTTTATTATAAAGAACTTCATAAGGACTTTTATTATGTAAAAGTGGAGATGGGAACATATTAATCAGATATGTAGTAGTCAAGAAATAGTCCTCTAAAAATTTGATTGGAAGATTGGATTGGAACAGTAAAGCCATAGCAGTTTCAAGTAAATGTCACTATTGTTACAAAAACCATAATTTTTGTTGGGTGTATGTACATGAGGTTTGATGTATAATCCCTTTAAATGCAAAGAACTGATACACATTCAAAGTGGATCAAAGTTTTGAGGTATTTTCGCTCCTAACAATGTGAACCTTAACTTAGAATTGAGTGTCAAGTAAAGCAATAAAACCTTTAAGAAGTTAAAAAGAATATCGCTTGGCACCCATCAAGTATGTCCAAATAACTCTAGAGTACTCATCAATAATGATAAGGAAATATTTGGATCCATCATAGGTAGGGTCATAATAAGGACTCCATGTGTCTATGTGAATGAATTTGAATGGATTGAAAGTTTTGGCAGAGATAGAAACAAAAGGAAATCTAGTTTGACTTGATAGAGGACAAATGGGTTAGATAAAGAACTGTGAATAAAAAAGACATGGACATAGATAAGAAATTAACTTTATTTTAGAGAAGGGGGTATACCCAAGTTTGTAATGCCACAAAACATTTGTTTTATTTATAGCAACATCATCAGGAAACATACATTAAGCATCCACATTATTAGGGGAATTAGGAACAACAAAAGAAGAAAGGGAAGGGAGTGTGATGGTAAAAGAAGAACCCCGTAGGATTACAAATAGAAGTACTTGGAGGATTACAACCAAAACTACCACAAGATAGAGAAGTTGGAGAATAAGTAGAATTTTGATTAATAGGGGTAGTGAAATAACCTGTATAGTTCACAATCAGGTTTATCAAGAATCATTGGCTTCTTTATAGAAGGGCACCGTAAGGTACATTCAACATTGGTAAGTTAGACCATATGAGCATAATAACCAATTTTTAGGCAGAAGTTAGATTAAATTGAAAAACAGGAATGAAGAGCATATTATGAAGAACAAAATCTGAAAATAAGGTTAAAGAAATAATAACAGTTACTTCAAATTTATAAATATTATGTAGGAAAACTATATAAGGGATAAGATAAGGTTGCG
This sequence comes from Withania somnifera, assembly GCA_039654485.1. Lineage (NCBI taxonomy): Eukaryota > Viridiplantae > Streptophyta > Magnoliopsida > Solanales > Solanaceae > Withania > Withania somnifera. The sequence goes on along the minus strand of JBDJHY010000116.1, from coordinate 6,602,555 downwards.
CATAGATGTTATGTGATCAGTAGCTTCAGAATATATAATTCATATTGTTTTATCTATTTTAATAACCAGACAAATTCATAAAGTTCTTTTCTCAAATAAAAAATTACCAACAAATTTGGATGAATCCATAAGATGTGTATCAAAAGAATAAAAAGTCACAGTTATAGACAGATAGAACAACTAAAATAGTTCTCTGCCAACTTCCATAACAAGTTCCATCAAAAGGAGCAGAAACTAAAGAAGCACCCAACAAGTCAGAAGGACGAACGTTATAGGGTGACACAGATGTGTATAATCATCTTGATGGAAAGCAGTACGATTATTATTAGTATTGGAAGAAATAGGATGTGAAGTATCTACCGTATTAAACATATTCTTCAAACTACAAAGTACGTAGATCAATTGTGAAGATAAACAGGTTCAAAATTAATAAGGGAGGCGAGAGTTACAAATACCTTCACTACTGAAAAAAGATGACCTTTGACAAAAAAATGTAAATCAAAAGCGGAAGCATACAAATGGAACATCTTTATCAGAACCCTAGAAGTCGATGCACCATGCAATAGACAACGAGTAGTCGAAAAAAAACAACCAAAATAGTACTGAACCATAACGGAATATCAACTTAACCTGTGAAAAATCTCATCGGAGCCATAGAAATCAACAACAACTGTAATACCGAAAAAATTAAAATTAAAACCAAAATCTCACACCAGTAACACAGAACGGTAGCTCAGCATCAGATCTACCAGAATCAACGTTCTGATACCCTGATAGAACTCGAAAACCAGTAAACTTTCATGAAGAATATCATACACAAGGTGAAGACAGTAGAAAAATCTAGAAGAAGAGAAAAGATCTATTCCAATTGAAAGTAAAAATGAATTACAAATGGACAAAAGTCCCTTTTTTATAGGATCCGAATTAAAATAAATAAAATAATTAAAAAATAAAGGTAAAATTGAGCGAAACATAATTGGGTCATGCATCATCCCACTCCTCTACTCGGTGTTTGAGATATGATTTGGTATCATGATTTTAAATTTTCTAAAAAGTATGATTTGAAATTTTATATTTTATGATTTCAAAAAAAAATTAAATACAAAACTTGACCTATGCTTATATTTTATGATTAAAAAAAAATTAAATATAAAACTTGACCAATGAATTTTGTCCAACACCATTAAATAGGATAGAGCAAGGCTTAACTTGCAGTTCATGACACAATGGAGCATCTTAGACATATTTTGTACGAAAAAAAGACTCATCATTTTAAAATTTATTAAAAAAAGAGTTGTACTCGGTGTGAAGATATTGTACCACGTAAAAAAGTTATATTAAAAAATTGAATAACTAGTTACAACTATATTTGACTAGTGAATTCTTTTATAAAATTATGTGTATTTGAAAGTTTGTAATCACAAATATTTATTTATAAAATGAATATAATGATACGTGATTTATCATTTTAGCATCTTAGGAAATTCTGATATCTTATTTATGAACTACAGTGTGCTAGTCGATAAAATTGTATACGAAATTGAGGATACTCGATATTTTTTTCTACTTGTGGGGTTTTCATGTTACGAGGAAAAAATACAACTTATTAAATTCAAATTGAATGTCTAAACAAAACTTCAACTTGAAATCAATCTGATTTCAAATCATGATTTCATGTCGCATGTCCATTTGGCCATGGATATTTTTTTATTTTTCTGAAGTAATATTTTGAAAAACTGCTTGGACATAAAATTTGTTATAATATCAAGTAATTATTTTCTGAAAATTTTCGATAGTGTTTCCACAAATTTCGCTCCAAATCACTTTTCGAATTTCAAAAACAACTCTAATATGTATTCGTATTTAGATCCAATTTCAGTTTTTAAATATCAGTTTAAACTTTCTTGCGAATCCAAACGCCCACTTAAATTTATTGTGCCGAAAGAATATTGACGGACAAAGCTGTTTAAGGTAGCGGAGAAGTATATAATTGCACGAGAACGGCTTCTAAGAACTAAAAAGTAGGCTAATTGAATGTTAACGTAGAACTGTAATGGACTTTCAACTACTTGGACCCCTTTTCTACAACTACAATGTCATTATAATGGTTCTCCTTTCTCACAGCCCCACCTCATCTTCCACCCCAACCCCCTACTTCCCATCCCCACCCCCTCCCACTAACTGTACCCTTCTCAATTTCATAATAAAAAGTAAGTTCTCTGTATATACCTCACTAAGAGCATATAAGGGATTAAATTCAAGTTCATTTGAAGCATATTAGGAATATAAATTTAAATGGATTTTTACACATATAATTAATTCTTAGAATAAAAAGTATTAGATTCTGATAAACTTGTTATTATACTGAAAACTTTCATTTGCCACTAGACAGAGTTTTGTGTTACAGAATCAAGTTAAGTTGGTTTATAATAATAAGTAACTCAATCTTCATAACAAGTTTGATATGATTGTCTAAAAAAATTTACGCTTTCAAGTATCTAACATTTATGCAACTTAAGACTTAAGTAAACCCATAAATTAATATAACAAAATGAAACACTTATTTTCAACCACATGACAAATTCATGGTTATACTTGAACCATATGACATAACATGGGCATCCTTCCTCATGTCTTTTTAAACCCCTCCCTTTTCTTCACATAGCCCAAACACACACACACACATATAACCTCTTATTCTTTCTTCTCTCACCCATCCATACTTCCTAAAGCATAATAACATAGGAAAAATATGGGTGCCCTTCCCCATTTTGAACCAATATCAAAATGTAGCAAGGAGATTAATAGATCAAATCAAACAATTGTATCTGATTTAGATGGAACTCTCTTAGTATCAACAAGTGCATTTCCTTATTTCTTTCTTATTGCCTTAGAAGCTGGTAGCGTTATAAGGGCATTACTACTTCTATTATTTGTTCCATTTGTCTACTTTGTTTACATATTCATCTCAGAGTCTATTGCCATTGAAACCTTAATCTTCATTTCCTTTGCTGGATTAAAGATTAAAGACATCGAAATCGTGTCGAGGGCTGTTTTACCCAAGTTTTATTCTGAGGATGTCCATCCACAAACTTGGAAAGTGTTTAATTCTTTTGGAAAAAGATATGTTGTTACTGCTAATCCAAAAATTATGGTTGACCATTTTGCAAAGCACTTCTTAGGTGTTGATGAGGTTCTTGGAACAGAATTAGAAGTTTCTAAATCTGGTCGTGCAACTGGTTTTGTGAGAAAACCAGGTGTTCTTGTTGGAGAACATAAAAGGGTTGCTCTTCTTAAGAAATTTGGCACAAATGTACCTGATTTAGGACTCGGAGATAGAGAGAGTGATCATGATTTCATGTCCATATGCAAGGTAAAATAATTCTTAGGCTATCGGTATATTTTAACAAATAATTAACATGCCTTACTCTTCATGTTACAAATCCTCTTTTTATGGATGATCTCGTGTGTAATCTTCTAGACTGTCCGAAAGGGTAAGAATTTTTCTATTCTAGCTGATTTTACTATATTTCTCACGACTTTTTTCTCCCAAAGTTTTCTAATAATATAGGCAGTACAATATCCATATTAATTTTAATTTGGTGGGGTTGGTAAGAATATAGTGTTCTTGGTTTTTATTCACGTGATTTGCTTTAATTTCGTCGTTTTGGTTTAATCATTTTGCAGTACGTATGCACCGAACATGTGCATTAACGAGGAAAAATTGACTAACAATATACTAAAAATAGTCTTTTGTTGTAGTGTATATATAGAAATTATAGAATCCACATTTATGGGCTTATATATTATCCCAATTTAGGCTTTTACACTAAGGACTGTGTATGGGAGCACCACTTTTGTATGACAAAGACCAGAAAGAAAAGGTTGATCTTATGACTTCTTGTACTTACCCAAGTAATTTGTTTGCTTGTATAGTTATTCCTTTTTATTTTAATAACTTTTTTTTCACTTTTTTTATTTTTATAGACTTGGTTATATTGATAACATTTATTTCAAAGAAGTAGCAAAATAGACAAGCCATCATACGTCTTGTATTTTCCATCTCATTTTTCATTTAAGATGTACCTCTAAAAGGATTACTACATACCAAACCCATGAATCTTTATTCCAAGTATTCCCAACTCTCTCCATGGAGGGACCATGAGGATGAAGAGGAACATATATAATTTAACTGCCTAAAGAATGATACTGTAAAATAATGTTTAAATGATTAGGTCATCATGTTATAAAAGGTATGATAATTGGGCATAACTACTCAAATTAAACTAAAGAATAATTTGAAAGCTAACGCAAGAAAACATCTGTAGCGGGCTGAATTACTCAAATTGTTAAAAAAATGATTATGTTTATAGTGAATATAAGATTAACACTTCTACTTTATGTACTTCACTTTCCACGACAAATTAAGTCGATTCGATAAAAGGTATTGTATTACTCCTTCATTTATACTTTATGTGAATCTATTTTCTTATTTCGATTTCACAAAATATGATGTATTTTTATATTTAAAAACATTTAATTATAAACTTTTCATTTCAACCTCAAAGAAAAAAATTTATAGTCACGTAATTGTTATGATATTGTTTAAAATCACAAATTTTCAAAGTCATATTTTAGTCATACCAATATTATGACATGTTTAAATCACAAGTTTTAAAAAAACCTATTTCTTTCTTAAATTTGGCATTGAGTCAAATTATGTAACATAAATTTAAACAGAAAGAGTACTATACTACTTTTGGACCTTAACTTTATTTTGCTACTTAACTAACTCAGTTATGTGAATATTATTGCAGGAGGGGTACATGGTCCCAAGAACAAATATAGAACCCTTAGCAAGAAATAAGCTCTTAACTCCAGTCATTTTCCATGAAGGTCGTTTGGTACAAAGGCCTACACCACTTATGGCACTCTTAACTTTCTTATGGATGCCAATAGGCATAATTCTCTCAATTCTTCGAGTGTATCTTAGTATTCCTTTACCAGAAAAAATTGTCAGATACAATTATATGATCCTTGGTATCAAACTTATTGTCAAAGGTACCCCTCCACCACCCCCTAAAGATGGCCAAGGTGGTGTACTTTTTGTGTGCAACCATAGGACTGTCCTAGACCCTGTTGTAACAGCTGTTGCACTAGGCAGAAAAATTAGTTGTGTTACATATAGCATTAGTAAATTTTCTGAGTTGATTTCGCCAAT
>JBDJHY010000116.1:6583222-6597234 GCA_039654485.1 Withania somnifera | reverse complement strand
TTATAATTGCAAATATATATTTAATTTTAAATCCTATATAATATTTATTTATTTATTAATATGACAAACCAACATCCAAATAAATAATTTATACATAATTAAATCCAACATAACTAAACTTTGCATTACTATTATCTACATAACTAATACCCGCGTAGCTAATATTCGCATTGCTAATACATGCATAACTAATACATGTATTATTAATACTTGCATAACTCTAACCATCTACCGAACCACCGTAACTACCAAGAGTTTAGCATATATAGTAGGGATTTAAATTGGGTGAAGATTATTTTCATCACCCAACTTTACTTTAAAAATCAAACTCGTCCTTCAACTTTGAACAATAATCAAACGTACCCTTTTATCTTCAATAAATTTTCAAAATGCTTATTTTACCTTTCACTATTAACTTCTTTTTAAAACAAATAATGATATTTTTATTTTATTTAATTTATGAAATAAATTTTTAGAAAGACATAAACATTGTCTTTTGGGTAAAAAAAAAAGGCGAGAAATACTAATTAAGTACATGAGCTAATGACAAACTACAATGAAATAATTTAGCATAATGAATAAATTAATTTTATTAATAATAATCAAAACTCTAATATTTATTTATACAAGTGAGAATGACCGGTAATTTAACTATACAAATATATCTAATGCAGGAAATAAAAAATACTGAATTAAATTAAGGTTATTTTTTTTAAAGATTGTATTTGATTAGATTTAAAATTATTTTAAACAATAATTTATGTATTACTCAATTAATGACAATAAAAATTTATTTATTTATATCGACAACAGATAACACCCCATTCGTTTCATACTACTTGATCCTCACATTAAAAAATAATTATTTTAATTTATTTATCCAATTTATAAAATCAAGTGAATTTTTAATAGTCTTTTAGTTCTATTGTTAGTATTAAATAATTGGATAGAATAGTTAGTAGTCCTACTTTTCCTATCATGCCTTTTGTTGGTCAACATTTAAAATTCTAAATTATTATTAATAAGATTAATTTAGTAAAATATACCTCTAATTAAAATACTCTTAAGGAGTATGTCATATGAAGAGCCAAATAAATATAAAATGCACAGAGTTAGAGAGTGAGAAAAAATAAAAAGATATGCACATGCATGTATATACATAAACACATGTTTAATATATTTAATATTAAAATAATTCTCATAAAATAATATTAAATTTTGTGACAAATTCATAAAAATATTATTTTAAATATTAATAAATTTAAATAAAAAATAAATACCTAAGCTTAAAAAATAATTTTATATATAATATAAAGAAATATTACATAAATATATTTTATATAATAAAAATAAAATGGACATTACATAAGATAAAAGGAGGGAGGCCGCCCGGGGGAGGAGGGGGTTTTGGTTATTGCTCAAAGTTAAGGAGGAGGTTTGATTTTTAAACAAGGTTGGGGTGAAAATAATTTTTTACCCTAAATCAAATTGGTTCTACTTTTCAGATTTTTAGCACTATGCTTATTATATTTTTAATATTACAAATATATTTATTTAATATTTATAAAATTTTTAATTGGTTTTCACATATAATTAATGCTTAAAGTGAAAAATATTAGCTTCAAATAAATTTGTTATTGGAACACTAGACAGAGTTTTGTGTTACCGAATCAAGTCAAATTAATTTATAATAAACAAGTCACTCATCCTAATGACAAGTCTGATATGCAACTTTTTTAAACCCATAAACTAATAAACAAAAATAAACACGTATTTTCAACCACATAACACATTCATGGTTAGACTTGAAAACAATTATAACATTGGCATCCTTTCTCATGTCTTTTTAAACCCCTTCGTATTTCTTCACATTTCCCACACACACACACACATAACCTCTTATTCTTTCTTCTACGACCCACCCATACTTCCCTAAAGCATAATAACATAAGGCGGGGGGGGGGGGGAATGGGTGCTCTTCCCCATTTTGAACCAATCTCAAAATGGAGCAAGGAGGTTAATAGATCGAATCAAACAATTGCTTCTGATTTAGATGGAACTCTCTTAGTATCAACAAGTGCATTTCCTTATTTCTTTCTTATTGCCTTAGAAGCTGGTAGCCTTATAAGGGCATTACTACTTCTATTATCTGTTCCATTTGTCTACTTTAATTACATATTTATCTCAGAATCTATTGCCATTGAAACCTTAATCTTCATTTCCTTTGCTGGATTAAAGCTTAAAGACATTGAACTAGTGTCGAGGGCTGTTTTACCTAAGTTTTATTCCGAGGATGTCCATCCACAAACTTGGAAAGTGTTCAATTCTTTTGGAAAGAGATATATTGTTACTGCTAATCCAAGAATTATGGTTGAACATTTTGCAAAGCACTTCTTAGGTGCTGACAAGGTTCTTGGAACAGAATTAGAAGTTTCTACATCTGGACGTGCAACTGGTTTTGTTAGAAAACCGGGTGTTCTTGTTGGAGAACATAAAAAGGCTGCTCTTCTTAAAGAATTTTGCACAAATGTACCTGATTTAGGACTTGGAGCTAGAGAGAGTGATCATGATTTCATGTCCATATGCAAGGTAAAATAATTCTCACTATCAAGATAATTTAACATGTTGTAACAACTAATTAACATGCCTTACTCTTCATGTTACGATCCCACTTTTTATAGATGATCTCGTGTGTAGATATCTTCTAGCCGATCCGAAAGTATAAGAATTATTCTACTCTAGCTAATTTTACTATATATATTTCTCATGATCTTTTTCTCTCAAAGTTGTCGAGTAATATAAGCCAGTACAATAGCTATACTAATTTTAATTCGGTGGGTTTGTAAGAAGTTATTGTGTTCTTGATTTTTATTCACGTGATTGCTTTAATTTTCATTTCTGTTAAATCATTTTCCTATCGTTATTAGCAGTATGTAAACACCGTACACATGCATTAACTTGGAAAAATAGACTAACAATATACAAAAAATATTCTGCTAAAATTGTCTTTTGTTGTATTGTATATATAGAAGTTATAGTATCTCAGATATATGGGCTTATATAATATCTTTCTCGCTAAAGATTTTTTATGAGAGCACCAATTTTGTATGATAAAGACCAGAAAGAAAAGGTTGATCTATGACTTGCTGTACTAAGTAATTTGGTTTGCTTGTATAGTTGTTGCTTTTTTTTTTAACTGCCTATGAAGATATAATTTAACTGCCTATAGAATGATAGTGTAAAATAACGTTTACATGTATAATAAAAGGTACTATAATTGGGCATAACTACTCCTATTCTGTTAAAGAATAATTTGAAAAGTATGGCAAGAAGCCTTCTATGACAGGCTAAATTACTCAAATTGTTAAAAAAAGATTTTGTTTTACTGAATATAAGATAAAACTTTTTGTACTTTACTTTTCACCACGACAAATTAAGCCGATTCGGTGTTGTATTGCTCCGTCCTTTACATTTGATGTGAATCCGTTTTCTTATTAGTCGGTTCCAAAAAAATATGATGTATTTGTTAGTATTTAAAAACATCTAATTGTAAACTTAATTTTTGTTTCAACCTCAATAAGAAATTTTTATAGTCACATAAATGTGATGGTATTGTTTAAAATCACAAAGTTTTTAAAGTCATATCAATATTAAGATATGTTTATAAGACTATAAGTTTTAAAAGAATTTATTTTTTTACATAAATTTGGTATTAAGTCAAATTATGTAACATAAATTTAAACGGATACTATCAGACTTTTGTACCTTACCTTTATTTTGCTACTTAACTAACTCACTCACTTATGTGAATATTATTGCAGGAGGGGTACATGGTCCCAAGAACAAATATAGAACCCTTAGCAAGAAATAAACTCTTAAGTCCAGTCATTTTCCATGAAGGGCGTTTGGTACAAAGGCCTACACCACTTATGGCACTCTTAACTTTCTTATGGATGCCAATAGGCATAATTTTCTCAATTCTTAGGGTGTATCTTAATATTCCTTTACCAGAAAAAATTGTCAGATACAACTATAAGATCCTTGGTATCAAACTTATTGTCAAAGGTACTCCTCCACCACCCCCTAAAGATGGCCAACGTGGTGTACTTTTTGTGTGCAACCATAGGACTGTCCTAGACCCTGTTGTCACAGCTGTTGCACTAGGCAGAAAAATTAGTTGTGTTACATATAGCATTAGTAAATTTTCTGAGTTGATTTCGCCAATTAAAGCCGTGGCGTTGTCAAGAGAAAGGGAGAAAGATGCTGCACACATTAAGCAATTGCTTGAAGAAGGTGATTTGGTTATATGCCCAGAGGGGACAACTTGTAGGGAGCCATTCTTGTTGAGATTTAGTGCACTTTTTGCTGAACTTACTGATAGAATTATTCCAGTTGCAATTAACACAAGGCAAAGTGTGTTCAATGGGACTACTGTCCGTGGGTACAAATTCTTGGATCCTTATTTTGTTTTCATGAATCCGAGACCAACTTATGAGATCACTTTCTTGAATCAACTCCCTCCTGAGTTCAATTGTAGCAATGGCAGAAAATCAGCTATTGAAGTTGCTAATTATATTCAGAAAGTTCTTGGTGGTACTCTGGGTTTCGAGTGTACGAATTTGACTAGGAAGGACAAATACGCTGTACTGGCTGGAACAGATGGTCGTGTTCCAGCAAAGGAAAAGGAGAAGAAGGAGGAGAACATAGAAAATAAATAAATGTATTAGTATATGTAATGGATTGTTTTTCTACTTTTTTTCCCATGTCTATTGTTTATCGATCTTCATCACGGAAAAGGAAACGAAAGGAACAAAGATCGAAAAGGTAAACATAAAAAAGAAACAAAGGAATTGCTTATATTGTGATCATGCATGATGATGAATTTTATCAATAAAATATGGTTAATTTGTACATTGTTTTGATTGAATGTACAAGTGGTCTTAAATGCAATTTTTATTGATTGTGTGAATTAGTTGCGGAGTCAGAAATTTAATGAATGATGTTTAATTTTTTTTTTCCAGTTGTGTTAAGGGTGTTCGAAATTAGATATATACTCATAATAGCTAACATTTAATCTCTACGGACCACATAATTTTTGGATCAAGAATATATACCTAACCAACTTTCGTCAAAGGTGGCTCCGCCACCAATGTAAATAATTTCTAGTACAATCACAATTTTTATAGTAACATTTTATTATAACAAATATTTTTTATGAAATTACTTTTTAGATTATATATCTTATGTACAATATTTTTCAATAGTAATAAAAAATTATCAAGACAAACCATATTTGTTATAAAGAAGTTTAACTGCATTAGATATTGGAGCTAAGTTATTAATTGGCTATGTAGGTCCGCAGATCAAATGAAGTCATTTTCATTGCTTTAACTGAAGGTATGGCACAAACATGGTGATGGCTTTTGGCAGCTGTTTAATTTCGGAACTTAAATGACAACACATTCAACACAGCCATCTTTAATTTTAACCTAATTATTTTTCATTTATTTCGAGTAGTTCAAACTAAACGAAAAGAAAGTTTCACTAGTGGATGCAGTTACATTTCCCTTCAAATCACCACGGACCCGACTATATAGTACTTATATGTTGAGTCTTATAACGAGAGGTCCTAAATTAAAGACATTTATCCAAGAATCACCAATAATTTTTACAATTTGCACGAATATGCTCCTACTTAATTTATTGTGTTTACTCTGTTCGTTCTCGAATAGCTTTTTTACGTCTTTTTCAATATTTCTCTACTGTCGATCATTGGTGTGACAATTATGTCTCTGTAATGACTTTTTCAGTTATTTTTGTTTTTATGCATTTTTTTTTGTATTTTAGAGATTTTTATAGCGGTCTCAAGTTATTTATAACTTACAGAAATCGGTAATTCAGTCCTCCGGTCGTTCGTTTGGATTATATCAGTTTTTCCGTTTTATAGCCTTATCTTAATTTAAAAATTATTTCAGCCAACATTCTTTGAAAACAAACTCGAAGGAACGTGGGTTTTCATCTAGACGAATTCTTGGTTTAAATCCGGAGGCATTCAATGTGATTTTTATCCCTTTTTGCGTGCTTTATGTACTTTGGAGTTAAAAAGTTTGATTCTGGTCAACTTTTGATAATCGGGGTGTCTGATTGAAATCTGATTGTGCCATTAACTTCAGAATGTCGAGTTTGGGTTAGGTCAGTTGTTAGTTCGAGTCCAGGACTAGCCGTTCTTATTTTGAGTCCTCAATTGGGATTAAGAAAACTTAGGCCGAGGATTGACTTTAGTCAACATTTTGCGAAACGATCTCGAATTAGAATTTCTTCTATGTCATTTAGTCTGGAATGTCATTTTCATACATTTTGCATATTTGGTTTGTGTTCATCGAATTATGAATTCATTTCAACCTCTCATTTTGAAGTTTTTGGTCATTTTGCTGTTGTTGCAGTAGTTTTGGTGCAACATTCCCTTCTTCATCATGATTGTGATACCTTTTCACGCTATTGTAATGCCAGCTTTTTTCTTCTATGTGGTCGCGATCTCCCTTCATACGGTCGTGATTCCCTAGGCCCTCCGACTTCACAATCATGACGTGTCTTCACGTGATCGCAAAGAGCAATTTCCTCCAGCCACGTCATCGTGAGACACTGTGACTGACATTATATAAACCCAAACCCCAAATTTCAACCATTGTTCATCTTCTCCACTTTGAAATCAATATTTTCTCCTTTATTTTTCGATGGGGTTCTACATGTGAGTTCCGGTAGAATTAGGAATTGCGTATAATCACTTTTTCTTCGATTATTGGTAAGTTTTCAGCCCAAATTCCTTGAATTTCATCCCAGAATTACTAAATTTCTCCAACTTTGTTATTTATCTTTTTTTAATTGATTTTTGCTTCTTCTTGACTCTTTCCGAGCCTAAAATTTGTGTATGTCTTTCTTTTATCGCAAGGAATCTGTTGATATTTTTATTTGGAGTTTATGATTATGGGGCCCACGGCCCTATTTTGACTCGGATTTTCAACCTAACTAGAATCCTAACAATATGGACAGCATTTTATTCCTTTTAACATATAGGTTATTATCTTAATAGTTTTGCATTTGTTCATATCCATTTGGAGCAGTTTGAGCTGAGACACCGTATTTACGGACCTTGTTATTCGGCTGGCAGATAGGCAATGACTTACTGATCTTAAACTTGGCATATATTAGATATAATTGTAATATTTAGCACATCATTGGGTTGAGTTTTAAGATTGGTACCTCTGACCCTTGTCTGCTTTTTTTAGTAAAATCTTCTGCTTTTTGCTTTTATATTCGCGATAGTGTTATAGATTACCCATTATGGCCTGAGTGTCCTTGTGTTGACTATAAACATAGTGTAGTGAAATTTTTGGAATGTCTGTAAATCTCGAAAATCGATAACTAATTATTAATTGTTGCAGATATTATCTGAGCCTATGCAGGCCGATAGAATTGGTTGTGATCTCTTAGTTATGATTGTGCACGATATTATTATGAAAAATGATTTTTATGCGTCAGTTTTCACTATTTTATAGACGAGAGCTCAATATCACTAATTTTGTAACCTCGCATGGCCTTGATGGACCCTTTTCACTATTATATGATTAAGGATTATAAATTGATAGTTTTCACTGGATTTTGATGAAAAAAAGATAAATATGTGCCACGACCCAAAAGTTAGGTCATGATGGAGTCTACAACTCTCCTATAGACAAACCCAACCCTACAGCCCAGAGCTGATCGCAATGGTCTATAAACTCTCAAAATATTTAATAAAGCGATAAAAGGCATAAGAAAAACATAAAAGAACGGAAGCGGAAGGAAGACATACATAACCCAAATCTCAAAACTTGGTGTCAATGGCATAAGGAGCTACTATACAGAATAACCAAAAGATAGGAAATACAAAAGAACTCCTACTAAAGTGATACAACACAGGGCCTGCTATAGACAGAATAAAGAAAGCCAAACTCAAGGAAACCATGGTCGGCTCGGACGGCAAAGCTCACTGTAATCACCGCAATCAGCTGAATCTACTCCGCACCATCACGACATCTCCGATAACCCCTGCTAGTATCTGCACCACGAAAAAAATACAAAAGTGTAGCATGAGTACCAAAAAAGGTACCGAGTAGGTATCTTTGGCCGACTGGGCTAAAATAAAATGCGAGAAATAAAGGCGAGGAAGTAAAATAGGTCAATAATATGAGGAAAGCGGTAAAGCTAATATATAAGAAGAAAGGTAAGATACCGGAAGTGTAAGTACAAATCTATAGGAACTAAACATGGTGAATACAATCCATAGTGACTAGTACCCGAAAACCTGAAAACAAAGTAAGAAAATGTACCTGTGCTCCAGCTAAGCTAAACTCCACTAACCATAATGTTATATATATGCATGTACCACGAATAAAGGAATCGAACAGTAGGATACAACTAAGTAAGGAGAAAAGTAAACACACAAAACCTATCTAGCATCCCATACCACCTGTAAGTACAAACAGCACAACAAAACCTACAGTGGCTCCCCCCTTAAGCCCGGTGAGCACACACAATAAAAAGGTAATACAAGGGGGTGCAGGAAAGTAAAATAGAGTAGTGTCATATAGTTCCAGAACCATCCTCTCAATAAGTGCCAATACTGGGACCCACCCAAACAGTGTCAACCTAGGGGCCTGGCCCCCTATCAATACCAATAACCAGGGCCTCGCCCTAGTAGTTCCAAGAACCAGGGCTTGCCCTATTAGTGCCAATAACCAGGGCCTCACCCTCATAGTACCAGTAACCAAGCAAACAGTAATATATAGGAGTCTCAACACAATATAGCAACAATAATACAAACAATAATGGAAACAGAAAGTACACAGAGTCTAGGATCGGCCAAAGGCCACTAGCTAAGAACTCATCTCACCACACTCGTCACGCAACAAATAGAATAGTTCCCAAGGTATGTGACCTCCACACGGTGGGGTTAGGACCCAGGCATACAACCCTTCACCCTCCACGCCCTCTCACGGGCTCCCGAAATCCAAAAGGATATCAGCTAAAATATAACGATCAACCTAAAAACCCAACCTACGCCACTAGCCATATCACAAGCACAAATAATAACCCAGTCTACAATACACATAAATAAGCCTAACCTACTTGGGCATCAGCAAAAGTCCTCAAAATACGTGCATCATAGGGCCGAAGCTCCAACATAGTCGATGTCACCTAAAATTATACAATTATGAATCCAGGTATCAAAAGATGAAGAATAAGACTCATATTGTAATTAGCAACCCCGGTAGGAAAGCGGGCCCCATAATAAGCCCTCAGGCCTAATTGCCCCAAAAATTAAACTAAAAATACCAGTGTAAAAGTCTTGGCTCCAGGAACACGTGGTTTATTTTTCAGCCTATACAGATCACCGGTTAGCCCCCAAAATATCCTAGAAGGCATGATCAAAAGTGCAAAACATTACAAAATCACAAAAAGCTAGAACGGATAGAATACATACTCAAATTAATGTGTCACTTGATCATGGAGCACTAACCAACCAAAACACTAAAAATGGACAATAATCTAAATGAAAAATAAAGGAAAATGGACATCACTTAATTAGGGGCTAACAATGGTGAATAAACTCAATATCCACAGAATTTACAAAGAGAAAACAACTTACGAATGAGAGGGAGGGCGAGGGTGAGCTTGAGGAAGGACCTCCCTTCAACCTAGCTGGGATTTAGACTCAATAAGCAGCTTGGACGGAGAAGAACTGAGAAGGATAATGGGGGAAATGATCAGAATTTTTGAGGAGATAGTTTACATACAGATAGGCATTTATTCATTGCAATCACGTAGGCAAGGGTTCGCGATCACAATAAGGTGTTGTGCTAGGCATTGTGATCACGTGACTGGGGATCACAATCGCTTAGAGTAAAGGGGAACAACTTCATCGTGATTGTGTAAAAGGAGGATGTGATAACGTAGAATAGTAGGAGAAAATTATAGCAATCACATAAGGAAACTCCACGATTGTGAAGAACGAATCTCTCTGCACCAGATATAGTTTTTGAAAGAAGAAAACTGCAATAAGGAGAAGTCCCAGAACACCACCTGAAATGAGTTCGAGGTCCAAATTATGCAAACGAACTATGTACGCATACCCAAAATGACATTTTGGACTTAACAGTGTAGCAAAAATAAGGATACGAGGCCGTTTTATAAGAATGTTGATCAAGTCAATGCCTTAACCAAAAATTCACAACTTCCACCCGCAACAAAAAAAATGCAACGGCGGTCCCGAGAAGTGAACCAATAACTTAACTAGACCAAAATCGAGATTACGAAGCTGATGGAATTGTCGAAATTCTAATATGATGCTCTGATAACCAAAATACCACCCAAGCTACAAAATGAGCTTTAGTTGGGGTGAATTTCTACAAAACAACCCAAACTCAAAACAAAAAGCCTAGGACACGAACTTAAGGTCCACCAAGACCAAAGTTGGTATTCCAGAGCTAATGGAACTGTCAAATTTTAATTTTGAGCTTGTCTACTATAATTTGATTCTCGAGTTCCACTATTTTGAAACTACAACTTTAAAATAGGAAAACTGAGATAACAGGCAAACGAGCTGCTAAGGCACCGAGCTACCGATCCCATCAAGTCATAAATGTCTTGGAAAAACTAACAGGTAGCTCTAAGAACAAAAAGGATAAAAGAAAAGAAAATGACTAGACGGGTCATTACAATATCCACCACTAAAAATGACTTTTATCCTCGAAAGTCAAGAAAGGAGTATAGCCTGAAGGCTCGATCAGATGTGGATACTGGGGTTGCATTTCATGCCCAGGTAGCATCTTCGACTGATCGATATATCCAACAAACCCTTACTACCGAAATATCCCTGGACCTGAGCTGCCCACATCTCTGTCTATAATGGGCTCAGGATCCTTAATATAAGTCAAGTTATCATCAATCTACATAGCCTCTCGATGAAGGACATGGGATGGGTTCGGTATATAGCGGTAGAGTATCGATATATGGAAAACTGTATAAACTGCAGGTAACTCAGGTGGCAAGTTAAGTCGATAGGCAACCTCTCCAACTCTCTATAAGATCTCATAAGACCAAATAAACTGTGGGATAAGATTTCCCCACCTACTAAATCACATAACGCCCTTCATGGGAAAAACTCTAAGCAAGACCAAGTTGCCAATACTGAACTCAAGGGGCTTAAGCCTATGATCCGCGTAGGACTTCTTCCTACTCAGTGCTTCTCGCATCCTATCCTGAATAAGTTTAACATGATTGGTAGTATCACAGAACTAATAGGAACTCTGGAGTCAATCCTCACCACCGCTAAACCAACCCACGGGCGATCTACAACACCTGTCATAAAAAGCCTCAAATGACATCATATGAATACTGGAGTGGTAGATGTCATTATACGAAAACTTTGCCAAACAAAAGTGCCTGTGCCAACTACCTCCAAAGTGAAAAACACAGGCACGCAACATATCATGAAGCACCTGAATGGTCCTCTCGGACTGCCCATCAGTCTTTGGGTGAAATATTGTACTCAGATCAACTTCTGTACCTATCTCCCTCTGAATCGACCTCTAGAACTACGAGGCAAACTATGTACCCTAATCGGATATGATAGATACCGGTACCCCATGAAGTCTATCTATCTCATGGACATATAGCTCGGCCAATCTCTCTGTACCTCAAGTCGAGCAAGTCGGTAAGAAGTAAGCTTTCGTTGTTAATGGATCCACGTTAACACAAATACAATCAAACCCTTTAGAAGTAGAGGGAACGTCTGTAATAAAATCCATAGTGATCCACTCCCACTTCCACTCAGGGATAGGGATAGGGAGCCTTTGTATCTCACTTCCCAAACTCTAGTGTTTGAACTTCACCTACTAATAGTTTAATCACCGAGACACGAAGGACGCTAAAGACCTTCTCATACCTTACCACCAGTAATGCTGCCTCAGATCATGTTACCTCCTCATAATACCCAAGTAAATAGAGTATCTAGAGCAGTGGGCCTTACGCAACAAGGTCTGAATTAGATCACCAATCCTCGGAACAACAAGGAGGTCATAAACCCATAACATACCCTAAGAGTATACTCTAGACAAATAAAAATCACTCAATAGGACCCTCTCTCTCAACTAAACTAAATATGGTTCCTCATACTGGCGCTGTAGAATCTGGTCAAGCAAGGATGAGATGGACTTAATATGGGCAATAATTTGCTCCTGCGCTGAAAGATCCAACCTAACAGTCATTCTATCCAAGAAATGAACATCCTAAGCCAGTGGCTTCTTGGAAATAGAAACTACAGCTAGGCTACCCAAGTTCACCACCTTCTAGCTTAAGGCATTGACAACCACATTGGCCTTTCCAAGATGGTAGAGAGTAGTTAAATTGTACTCCTTCAGGAGCTCAACCCATCTCGTCTTCCTTAAGTTAAGCTCCTTCTGACTCAGAATATACTGCAAGCTATGGTGATTAGTGAATACATTGTAGTGGACTCCATATAAGTAGTGCCTCCAGATCTTAAGTGCAAAAACCACCGCCGTCAGCTCTAAACAATGGGTGGGTTAGTTGTACTCGTGATCCTTTAAGTGCCTCAATGCATACGCTGTAACATGGCCCTACTGATAACGCCTAGGAAACCATAACACCCATCACGACCATTCATAGGGAGCTAAGCTAGAGACCTCCAACAATTCCAAGCATTGTTCAAGCACAAAGGTGTGTTAAAGGTTGTTGAAAAGCCAACAGATTGATTCATAGTGTGTGGAAGGTTGAAAATGACATGGGATAGCTTGGGAAGACTTTGGGGACTTAAATTATAAGCCCTAAAAGTATGAGGACCTATTTGTCACTTTGGGTCACTTTTGGGTCTAAGTATAATAAGAAAAACTTGTAGCTCTATAAATAGAGGGTCCTTTCAAATTTTCACTAGTTTATTTTGGATATTGAAACACACATTTTCAGATTTCATAGTTGAATAGTTGATTGTAATAGCTTAATTAAGAATTCTAATTTCGTAGTTGGAATTTTTTTAGTTGTCACGTACTTGTTGAGTGTTAAGGAGGGTGCATCCTTAATTGCTCAAAGAGAGTTTTGGCTCTTTGTCAGTTGAACGAACCTCTATTTGTGGGTGTATCAAGTGTTGATTGTTTTTATCAACTTTTAGAATTCAATTGCGTAAGTTTTCATATTGAACTCTGCATATCTTTTACCTTTTGTTCTTATATCCATTCTTTATATTTGACCTCACGGAACGTAACGCGGGATGTATTATTTGGTATTAGATCCTAGGCGTGTAATTTGTTTCTTCAAATTACAATCCTAGGTTGTAAATCAAAAACTACAAAAAAATTTAGAAATTTCTCAAAAAAATTTAAAAATCTCCATTACGTGAATTTTTGTTATTTGTTGATTTTTTTTACTAGGAATCATTCTTCTAGTAATTTGGATTACGTATATCAAATTTGAGTCCAATCCGAGTTGAATTGGGTTCTCTACCATTATTACCTATTTGTCACTTTAGATCATCTTGAACACTATTTTTACCATTTTGAGTTTGAGTAGGTTTCAAGCTTGAACACCGTTGTTCTTATGCGTTCCTATGCTTGAAACAAGGTTGTACGATTTGTACAATTTTGAGTTGAATTCATGGTTGAACAGTGGTGGAAAATGTTCACCATAAGCTGAGGAACTTGTAGTTAAATTTTGATGCAATTCCGAGTTGATTTAGATAGGGTTGAAGATATGAAGTTCATCATGTTCATATGAACATTCAAGTGAAGAAGATGGGAAAAAAACACATTTGATCCGAATTTCCATTATCAACTTGGGAATTTATTGTTTGAGAGTTCGGAATTAAGTTCCACTAGGCATTATGAACATAGAAATCAAGTTTCATCCAATTCCGAGGTGATTTGGAAGATTTGAAATTTTGAGTGTTCATAGTGTTCTTG
>JBDJHY010000116.1:6563612-6577345 GCA_039654485.1 Withania somnifera | reverse complement strand
CACTAGCCATATTTTACCTTGGTTTGGGTATAGGAGGCCTCACCAATGGGTTATTAAGTTGTCCTCCCTGATTCGCTCACGGGGTTACATATCGGTAAGAGAATATCTCACTTATGTTAACTTTCAATTTTATGGTATAATAAGTATGATTGTAGGACTCACTAGTTTACAATAAAGGATGACTATCCACAGTATCAGCATGATGTTTTAGCTTTCAAAGTATGTTTTCAACAAGAATGTGACTCTTTGCATATTTAGCCTCATGATTTACTTTAAAATGTATAGTTTATCATCTCCTCAGTAAATAGCTCGGTTCTATATTACATATGTATTTTAGTTTCCTATTTCAATATTCTTTTTTTCAAATTCAATATTCATATTGTATTTCTCGTATGTTCAGAATCATTACATTTTATGCCTACTCTGTACACTCTAAAAATACTGGCACATACTTTTTGCCTACACTCATCTTGTAGGTTCAGGCAATCCATCCCGGGTTCGTGGATAGTCCGAATCTTCAGTTAGCAGATTTCTAGTGGTGATTCCTCATGGTTCGAGGGGTTGGACGCTCCACTTACAGTTCAGATTTATTAGACATTTCATACCAGTCTTTTGAGTATCTTCTTTATAAGCTCGAGACTTGTTCTAGCCAGTTATATTTCTGTTCATATATGTTTTCTTACATGTGTTCTGTATTTAGTTTTGTTGGATTTATTGATAATTCGGTTGGACCATTCGAATACATAATATTGTTTCCGCTTACTTTCTATATGATTAGTAGTCATGCCAAATACACAAGATTAGTAGAGGGTCCATCGAGGTCCTCAGCAACGTGTCCCGTCCAGGATGCAGACTAGAGGAGTGATACAATAGGTCGGATCTAGGGAGGTGGCCCAATTTAATGGGTTTTATATTAATTAAATGGACCGTTCAAATCTTTACACGTGACCCTCAATTAATGAAGGACATATATGAACTATAATCCAACGGCCAGGGCATGAGTAAACTAACAATATGATGGAGGGTATATGCACATTATTTACAATAGTTCGGATTATATATGACCTCTTCTCATAAAATTTTTAATGTTCTAACTTTCCTGTTTTTTTCATGCAGTCCAGATTTTTGTGATTATATATAGGATGTTTTGAATGTCGTATAATTTTTGAAAAAAAAAAAAGCTAATAGTTTTATTTAGATAGTGAAAAAAGTGTACCACTTAAAATATGTTTGCCAAAGGCACCTCAAGTATATAACAACAATACGAAAAAGGAGCGTTTCAACGGAAAAAAAGGCAAATATAAATACTATGTATATATTTTTGTTATATTTTAAGATTACATATATCCTTACTGTCATAATTTAGGGTCATATATACCCCTGAGTTTTCATAAATAATACGTATATATCATTATTATACTTTAAGGCCTTACCATCATACGACAATATATACACTAAACCCAAACAGAATGACACGAGGCATGATCTTAAACAATTTATTCAATTTTTTATTTTTTTATATTCCGAATTAAAAAGACCACTAATTTATTCTAGCAAATTTGAAATTAAGACCCAAAATTTAAGACCCACCTTTCATTACCCGATTCTATAAAATCGAAAATTTATCCTTCTTGCAGCTGAAATTAATTGTGAAATCCAAAACTAATTAACTGGTTGGGTTTATTAAGCTACTCTTCGGATTGTAGAATCTACTAATTCAAATGTTATAAATCAACTTACGCAAAGATGAAAAACAAATAGTTTGAAGTTATAAGTTTATGTATGTATTTATCAAAGGTAAGTTCTAATTTTTGGGTCTTAATTTCGGATAATGAAAGGATAATTGTTGGTCATAATTGGATAATATAACGGTGAGTTTTAACTTTTAGTCTTAGTTTCGAGTTTGATAGAATAAGGGGTGATTTTTTTAATTATGAATAAAATATTTAGATAAATTGCTAAAATTACGCTATATGTTGTTCCGTTTGGGTTAAGGGTATATATAACCCTAAAGTATGATGATAAAGATATATATGACCTTAAAGTATAACGAAGGATATATACATATGATTTATAAATGTTCGAGGGTATATATGAGCCTAAAGTACGACGTAAGGATTTGTATGACCTTAAAATATAACGAAAACTATATATATACCATTTTTAAAAGTTTGGTGATACATTTATCTCTTTTACATAATTTCAATATGTGCTGCTCTTGTTCTCGCTTTGTTTGGATTTATTTATTTTACTTTGTTAAATATTCTTTTTAAGATAATATCTTAATTATAACGATATTATTATCACTATAAATTTAAAGAAATAGTGCATATCACTGAGTTTATACCTTATTTTTAAGAAGACATTTAAACTTTTTGCAGAATTCTATTAGTTCCCCCTTTTACAACTTTTGAACTGGTACAAACAATACCATTATTTGTCCGGTCTTCAGAAAAACTTTCTACCACAAAGTTTAAATATATGCTTGAACTAAGATTCAAATTTAGAGGGTATATATATTTACACACACATACACTTAGAGCATTTAATCGTTAGCTAAGATCCTTAAACGATCGTTTGGTGATATAAAAGATAGGGGTGCAGAGATAGTTAAGAGATTTGTTTAGAAACAATCACCTAGTTTGAAAAAGTGCGAAATAACTCGTTGATTGAGCACTCTTCATCAGATGAAGAGACTAAATAATCTGCCAAAGCTATGAGACGAAAAAAAATACATCGAAGGAGAGCTAACATCAGAAGATTCAAAAGCTTATACCTCTAATACTAAACTCTGTGTTTAATCTAATCGATTGAAATAGTTGGAGTCACGACCACGCATTGCATGGCTATTAAGCTAGCGTTTAGCCTTTGAGGTTAGATTTAAAAAATTTATTTTTAACTATTTGTTCGGTCATAAAATTTAATTAAAATTTAAAAATATTTAAATGATTTAAGTTCCCAAAAATTGGTTCAAAACAATTTTTGGGAGACTCATTCATGAAACTTTAGTTAATTTTTTTTTTTTAAATAAACTGTATATGCAAATACAACTTTAAATTAAAAATAATATAACCTTAAAAAATTAAATTTATAAATTTCAAATTTTAACTTTAAAATTTATGATCAAGAGAAAGTTAATATTAATATAAAAATAACAGGCAGTACGTGTTCAAAGATTTTTTGTTATGAAGTGTTCAAAGTTTCTAGTGAGCAAAATATTTAAGAGATAACATAGACGGTCCTTAAATCTTATTTACAGATTTTTATATACTAGTTTACGTGTATATTGTGTCGAATAATATAAAATGATAAAGATAAAGGGAAAATCATAAAAATAAATTACAATATAAATAATTATATTTACATAATTTAAAAAATAAATTACACCCGCGTAGCTCAATTTTTACTTGATATACAAGTTTATATAATTTTATATAAAGTTACACATTTATACATTAACTATACACAAATTTATAGACTTGTATAATAATATAAAAATATATTTATATTTTTAGGTTATTATATAAAATTATATAAATTTATATAAATACCTTAATATTATCAATACGTTATATATAATCGTAAAATAGATACACATATTAAAAAGAAAATATGACATATTAAAAAGAAAATATAAAAAGCCAAAAGGTGCCCAGGCACCTCACTAAGGGCATTTATTCTATTCGTGAGTTGATCTGCGAGCAGAGATAAGAGAAGGTGCCAAATGTTTTGGCCAAAAACTGTTAAGTTTTATTCTTTGCTACATTAGGTAAATAATTTGATTAAATATTTATGAAGTGTTATTTTTCTTAAGTATCACTCTAATGTTATTTGATTAAATTATTTATTTATTTTGACCAAAGATAAAAAATTTATACAAATTAACCAACAAAATGTCGGATCTGGGGCGCCAATACAGGAACCCGAAATGTGCTTCAATTTTTGCACTTTTCTGTTTTTCTTCTTATTCTTCTTTTTTCTTTTTTTAATTTCTATGTGTGTGTATATATATTATATAATTGCATAATAGTATTAAAATATTTTGTACAAATTCATATAATTTTATATAATTGCTTAAAAGAATATATATAAATAATTTTTTTTACAGTTTAAATATATTTATACAAGTTTATGAATTTTTGTACGGTAAATATATAAAGATGTATAAATATGTACATCGAGTAAAAAATAAATTGTGCCGTGTAATTTTTTGGAGCTTAGTAAATGTTATTATTTTGTTTAAATAATCTATTCTTGTGGTTATGCTATCATTATTCTATCATTAAAGTTAATAGCTAATTCTAATTGTGAAAAATACCCGCGCAAACTTAATTTGGATTCTCAATCTCAATTTAGATTTTATATCTCACCATTTCAATCAAATAACTCTGTTCCCAACAATATTTTTATAAATTTATATAGTTCCTCCGTTTCAAAATAAATATCATTTTAAGTTTTACGCTCACTAAAACAAAATATGCTTTATGTTATGAAAATAAAGAGAGAACACAAAGCTAAAGTAACTAGGGAAAATAAGGACAAAGCGATAAAGCGAGAGAGAGAACCACTTATTTTTGTATTCCTTTTGCTAGTTTCGCACCTTACACATACAAATGGATAGCCATTTATATAGGCTAACTAATGACTTGCCTAGGAAGCTGTAAAAACTTGCTTACAAATTTACAAAAATTTAGGCACAAAGTTTTGACCCATTTTTCAATAAGTTGGACACAAAGTAAAATAACATGGATATTCACTTATTTACAATACTTCTCCTTGAATATTCATGTAAAATAAGAAGTATTCGTTATTACTTGTAATACGCATAGCTTTTGCCTCATTATAAACTTTACCAAGAAAATTTTAGTGGGATAAATAACTTAGTTAAGGAAACAAAATACGTGTATTTTATTCCCCCTGATGAAGATTATGATTTAGTTGATTGAGCCTTCACATTTCAATCTTGTGTACCATCTTCTCAAGAATTGAAGTTGGTGAAGATTTGGTGTTAAATCTGTTGGACTATCATTAGAACAAATTGGTTATATGTCAATATCACCGATCTACTAGAGATCATGTGTGAAGAATAACTTCGGTGAAATATGCTTCATTTTGACCCCTTTGATGAAGACTAGTCTCAATTAGGTATGCATGCAACATTGTCTTCGTACAAGATTATGGTACCTTGACATCACACGTTAGGCCACACCTTTTTAATGAAATATATCATCGACCTCAACAATACACATTCTCTACTTGCTTCATAAATTGCTATTATCTTAGCATGATTTGAAGAAGTAGCAACAGCGGACTGCTTGTGGATTGCCACGATATTACAGTTCTTTAGTATGTGAACAGATAACCTGTTTGAGATTGAGATTTATGTGGATTCGATAAATAACCTGCATTTGCATGGCCAACAAGATCTGCATAATTTTGGTTAGTATAAAACAGACACATATCAATAGTCCCCTTTAGATATCGCAGAATATGCTTGACATCGTTCCAATGCCTTCGATCACAGAAAAAATTATATCTTGCTAGGAAATTAACAAAAACTACACCGGTCTTGTTATGTTAGCAAGATATATAGGTGCATCAATTGCACTAAAATATAGTAATTTAGGCCCAAGAATCTCTTCATTCTCTTCTGGAGGTCGGAACGGATCTTTGTTCACTTCAAGTGAACGAACAATCATTGGAGTACTTAATGGATGTTCTTTGTCCATGTAAAATCATTTCAAAATCTTTTCAGTGTAGGTAGGTTGATTAATGAAGATATACTAAATGTTCAATTTGCAAACTGAGATAAAGCTTTGTCTTTCTAAGATCTTTCATCTCAAATTCTTTCTTTAGATACTCAATCGCCTTTTGGACCTCTTTTCTAGTTCCAATGAGATTTATGTCATAAATATATACGGTAAACATAACACACTCAAATGTTTTTTTCTAATAAAAATACAAGCTCGAATGATATCATTTGTATAACCTTCATTTATTAAGTACTCACTAAGCCGATATACCACATGGACCCTAACATTTTTAGACCATAATTATTTTTTTAATCTGATTGTGTATATTTTTTGAGATTTTAAGGTTACATGCTTTAGGAAACTTAAATCGTTCTAGGACTTTCATATAAATTGTATTATCAAGTAAATCATAAAGATAAGTTGTGACTACATCCATAAGATATATTTCAAAATTTTCATGTATAGCTAAACCAATGAGATATCTAAAAGTTATTGCATTCATAACAGGTGAATATGTCTCTTCATAGTCGACGCCAGATTTTTGAAAGAATTCTTTTAGAATAAGACATTCTTTGTATCTTACAATTTATGTCTCTCGTTTTTCTTGTTGTACAAAGATCCATCTATAGGAAATTGGTTTTACACTATAGAGGTTTGGACTACAGGTCTAAAAATCTATTATTTATTAATTGAGTGCAAGTTTGATTGAATTTTCTATTGACATTTTGGCCAATCACATTTTCATCGATATTCCTCAACAGATTGAAGCTCAAGGTCCTCAGTATCTTGCATAATATGCAGTGCAACATCATATGTTAGTATTATCCATCGTAGTTTTTGATCAATTAAAATTTATCCCATCACTAGTAGAACTTATTTAAAGTTCCTCATTCACTTGAGTCTTGGATTTACTATTTCTTTAGAAACATCGAGATTAACTAGATCTTGAACTCTTCACAAGATTCTTTTATAGTATTATTTTTATCATTTCTCGCACTTTTTTCTAGAATTTTTATCCTTTGAATTCAATAGTCTATCACGCTTTATGCGTGTTTGGTATTCAGAAGTTATGGTACTAGTAGATTATCCTTTTGGGACATCAGTCCAGATAGACATATTTGTTGCAGGGATATATAACTTAGTTATTCTTTTCAAATCAGTAAATGCTTCCGGCATTTGATTTGCTATTTTCTGCAGGTTGATGATTTTTTGGACCTCCTGCTCACATATAGGGGCACATGGATCAAAATAAGATAGGCACTTTATGTAATTTTTCTTGTGAGTTTCTTTTTCTCTCCCCCTAATTACTGGAAATTTGCTTTATCAAACCAACAATCTGCAAATCGAGTAGTGAATAAATCTCCCATCAATGGTTCAAGATAGCAAATTATAGAGGGCGAGTTAAACCTAACATATATTACTAACCTTTTTTAGGGGACCATACTTAGTACATTGTGGTGGTACTACTAGCACTATACTGCATAACCAAAAATGAGTAGATGAACAATATTTAGTTCATGCAAAAATCAATTGTGGCGGAATGTATTTGTTATAAGGAGTCAGTTTGAGACGAACAAGGGATTTTGCATGTAAGATAGCATGACCGCACATAGTAATGGACAATTTCATTTTCAGAAGTAATGGTCTTGCTATCAATCTAGGTGCTTAATAAATGACTTTGCAAGGTCATTTTGAGTATGAACATATATTCATTTTATCCCAACTAATAAAAATAATCACCAAAAATTTAGGATGTAAATTCTCCTTCATTATTGAGGTGAGTAACTTTGATAGGATAATTTGAGAACTGCTCCCTTAAACGTATTATTTATGCCAACAACTTTGCAAACGCTAGGTTGAAAGATGACATGAGACCATCTTGAAGATGCATTTATAGGACCATGAAATATCTAAATAATCCACCGGGTGGATGAATGGGTCCACATATATCCCATGTATACATTTTAAAATGGTTTGGGGACTCGATGCCAACCTTCATTAACGATGGCCTAGTAATTAGTTTGCCTTGATAGCAAGAAACACCTGAAAATTCAAGTGTTTTAATGGATGCCTATTTGAATTCTAAAAGGATTCATCTCATAATCATTGACCCAAGATGACCTATTCGGTCAGAGAGCAAAAATATCTAAATCAGTAAACTTTTAATTTACGATAAAATGTGCTCTAATTATTCTAGTTTTTTTCATAATATAGGAAAGAAGACAAAGTCGACAATTTTTTCTGAACATATTTCTGGCCTGAGACACTCTTGGTAATACCAAGATATTCAATATTTGTTTCATTCAGTGTCTCAACATGATATCTATTTTGGGGGATATCCTTACAACTTAATAGGTTTCTTGGGGATTTAGAAGAGAATAATGCATCTTTTATAAAAAGTTTTGTCCTTTTAGGTAGAAATATAATAGCTCTTTCAGAGGCCTCAATCAATTTCGAATTACCAAATATTATAGTAATTTGCTTTTCTTCTAGGCAAGTAAGAAAAGTATTTCTCATCTTTGAATATGACATGAATTATCCCACTGTTAATTACATAAATATCTTCTTAGTTGATTATTGCTCCAAACAAAATTTGGTGCATATTCATATTTTCATAAAAAATAGAAAATAAAAATAGAAAATATAAACAAAGTAAAGATCACTATTAAACAAGACTATTATACAAATTTTATTTATTTATAGGGTTAGAAAAATACAAACACACTGATTAAT
Source organism: Withania somnifera (assembly GCA_039654485.1). Taxonomy (NCBI): domain Eukaryota; kingdom Viridiplantae; phylum Streptophyta; class Magnoliopsida; order Solanales; family Solanaceae; genus Withania; species Withania somnifera. The sequence goes on along the minus strand of JBDJHY010000116.1, from coordinate 6,568,859 downwards.
ACAAACAAACAAAAAAAAATATCTATATTATTATAGACCCATCTTTCCTTCAGGGAACTCAAAGAAGTCAGCTACATCCAGATGCATGGACTCAATAATATTTTCAGAGATAAAGTTTACTTTCGCATTTTTATCCACCCTTATCAGGGATGCCTAATAGAGCTGAACCATGTGCTTCAACACACAACAACTATGCGACCAGTTCCTTATAATCCACATCTATGACATACATTTTCTGAATTCTTCGTTGCACTTCTTCATGTTTTCGTCATTTTTTACATTGCTGGTGTTGAAGGCTGTTATTTGGTGCAAGACAACCATCATGATTATAATTTTTTTCTGACCACGACCATGACCATTATTGGACTCACGACCTCTTCTATGTTGGTGAAAATTTGTTACATTCACTTCAGGAAATTGCATGGAAATAGTGGTCCAACTTTCATGGTTTCTCATTAATAGTTTATTATGTTGTTCAGGAATAAGAAAATGTGAAAGTAATTCAGAATATTTTTTAAAATTCATTTCTCAATATTGTTGCTACAAGAGCACACTCGAGGCAGGGAGTGTGGAGAATGTTTTTTCAAGCATATCATAATCTGTGACATTTTCTCGCATAATTTTAATTGTGATATAATTCTATGCATGGAAGAATTATATTAAGTTATACCTTTAAAATTTTGTAACCTCAAATTCAATGACTCATGTTTTTCCTGTGGAAGAACGACCAACTTTAGATGATCCGATCTGTCTTTTAAATTGTTCCACGATATAAGAGGGTCTTTAATGGTGAGGTATTCTATTTTCAAACCCTCTCCAAAGTGGTGCCAGAAAAATAACATCGCTTTGGCATGGTCTTCGCTAGATGCCTGATTCATATTTTTGATGGAATCTGCAAGACCCATCACATCCAGGTGAATTTCACATCTAGTGCCCACGACGAGTAGTTTTTCCCCTATATATCAAGGGTAAAAAAATTCAAGTTTAGACATTAATTTAAAAAAATAAAATCATTACCTATTTTACCTATTAAAGTAGCTCAAAATAATAAATACTTGTGCATAACATATTATGAAAATAAAAATGAAACATTAAACTAAAGTAACTAGGAAAATTAGGACAAAGTGATAAAAGAGAGAGAGAACCACTTATTTTTGTGTTCCTTTTTCTATTTCCGTACCTTACATATACAAATGGATAGCCATTTATATAGGTTAACTAATGACTTGCCTAGGAAGCCGTAAAACTTGCTTACAATTTTACAAAAATTGGGCACATAGTTTTGACCCATTTTTCAACAACTTGTGCACAAAGTAAAATAACATGGATATTCACTTCTTTACAATACTTTACTAAATTACGCCTACTTATTAAATGTTTTTTTAGAAAAATTAAATACTATTACGGAAAATAGTTACTTAATATAAAGTGTATAATTAAAAATAATTACTAATTATTGTCAATCAAGTTTCATTATCAAGGTGTCTTAGATGAATATAGTTGTGAGTTTTGATTCTCGTTAGTTATACTTGAATTCTCTTATGGGTGCTTTGTAAGACTTTAATGAAATCGTCTTTCTTCCACCAAAAAGGTTAACTTTAATTATGGTAGACCTCAACTCCCGACTCGAGACCCGATCCTAACTCCCGACCCTGACCTAGATTCCTTACCTGGTACCCAGTCCCGACTCCTGATTCGTGACCCAACTTCCACATGAGACCCGGGACCCCACCTTGACTATCGATCTTGAATCACTTATCAAGCCCCGACCTCGACTCCTGATTCGATACCTGACCCTAACTCCCCACTCATAACCCAACCCCTACTCCTAACTCGAAACTCTACCCCGACGCTTGACTTAAGAATCGACCCCAACACCCGACCTTGATTCCCAACCCTAATTGTAACTCCAACTCAAGACTCACAACCCTACCCTGACTATTGACTCGTAACCCCATCCGACCCGTTCGACTCAAGACTCGTGACCCGACTCTAATCTTTGACTAGAGATTTGACCTCGATACCTAACCTACATAATGATCTAGGATTCGATTCTAGCTCTAGTCTCGCGACTTGACACTCGACTCGAGATTCAACCTCGATACCCAACCTACATAATGATTTGGGATACGATTCTGGCTCTAGTCTCGTGACTTGACACTCGACTCAGGACTCAATCTCAACTCCTCATCGATAATCGACCTCAATTATGGATTCAAAATTCGATCCCGGCAACTGACCTAGACTTATATCAACTCTTGACTCAATACACGTTCTCGTCTCCTAATCCCGACACTCGACTCGTGACTCGACCTCGACACTCGACCCAAGATTTGAACTCAACTCTCAATTAGAGACCTGGCTGTGACTTCCTACCTGACCCGATTCAAAACCCGCGAACCGACCCCTACTCCCAACTCGAGACCTGACCCCTACACCCGAATTGGGACTTAACCTCGACTCCAAACTCACGACTTGGACCTGAATCCTAAGTCGAGACTCGACCCCAAGACCCGATCTCGACTCCTGACCCAGGAATCAATCCCAATTCTAGACCATAACTAACAAACCGAGTACTGACCCAGCTCTCGACTTCAAACCTAGGACTGGACCCTGGATCTGACCTTCACTTCCTACCCAGGACCCGGTCCTGGACTCATCCCCAACTCCCAACCTCGACTCCAGACCCGTGATCTTAAATCCTATGTAATGAGTTGGGTCTTAGGCCATGGTCGAATATGATGTCAATAATATTTGGCTAGATTATATCAAGATGTTTTTGGGATAATATTTTCTTGTTACTAACTAACCACCAAAAAATAAATAAAAAAATCACTTATTTTTCATGAAAGTATTGTCTAGGAAAATTTCCTTCATATCAAACACATCCTCAACGTCAAAAGTCTTCGATCTATTAATTGGTTTTGATCTTTAAATAAATAAATTAATAAAATAAAATTTTATTTAATGTGGATATCTTCAATCTCAAAGCTAAAAAGCATTAGCTCTCTTCGCAAATTATATATGATGACACATCATATTTACAGAATAAATAATAAGCCCGAAATATAAGAGTTTCAGATGAGTCTATATGTTTTAGAGGATATATTGGAAGTCGACTGAGTAATGTTAGTGAATTACGGGGATAGTAAATGTGAAGTAAAAATTCATTATTTACACTAAGAACTTCTAATGAGTACTTGATTGAACTCACCAAAATCAACGCAAAACCCCACTAAAACCGCTATAATACTAAATTTCAGAAGAGCCTGTCTTCTTAATTTCTTTTTAGTGGAGAGGAACTATTTTTTGCTTTCTATAATTTTGGTTAGTGGAAGTATAAATTTTGACACCATGATAACTTAGCCCACTAAAATATATAAAAACATGTAGATTTATCCAATAAGTCTCTGCCTAATACATAATTGAAGAAAATTTAATAGTTTACAAAAGCCAAAATAGTGTAAGAATAAAGCTAATATTATAATAGACATTGTGAAGCCTAAATTCTTTAAAAAAAAAAAAAACAAGACAATACTCCATATTTTGTTAATTTTATAAAATTGTATCTTGTCTTATTTAATCACCTATCCCTATTATAAATATTTATGAGAATTTCCTTAATACCAACTAACAGTGGCATCTCAAACCTTAATATAAGGTCAAGATTTGCAAATAGCACCTCTCTTTTGTGTGTGTGTTTAGAGTTTGAGTTGGAACCTTTAAAAGCTTTGAATTGGAATTATAAAATCCACTGTCAATTTGAACTTAAAAGTCCTAATTTTAATTCCAAACTTAAAATAATTATTTTTTAAAAATATTAACATTAAAATTAGCACAATATTAATTTAATAATTAAATAAATGTTATATTGGCCAATCACAAGACCCTCAAATGTTATTTTTAAAATACTTAAAGGACTTCTAAATATAAAAACAGTTCAAAGTGCTCAAAAGTTTATTTGTACGTAATAAGCTCCTTTTAAGGAGTATTTTTCTAATTGAGCACTAAATATGAAAATATTAATTAATTCATCTTCAAATATATAGTAGGATTCTAGTTAATATTTAAAAAAAAATAATTAAAAATTAAGAAAAACAGTAAAAGATTATTTTGTCTATTGTGACGTTTTTAATAAAAATAAAAAATTTAATCAATATTTCTAATTGACTTCATACTTTTAATATAGATATAGATATAAATATAAATATAGATTAGGAAAAAACTTAATGTCCTATTAGTAGTTTTCTTTTCTTCAATTTAATTTGTATGCCTATTTTTTTAGTTTTTGGTATGAAGAAGCTGTGGGTCTATGCATGTTTCTAGAAGAAGCTTATATTTTTGTAAAGTTTGATAAAATATTTGAATAGAATTGTAAAATAATTATATAAGTTAAATTTTAATTAATTTAGATATGGTAAATATTATGATTTCTTACCTAAATCAAATAAAGTTTTAAATTTGTTTCTACATTTTAATTAGGATAACAATTAAATGACTTGTCAATTTTTTTTGGCTCATGTAGTACGCGTCTTTTTACTATTTCTTTTTACCACATTTGAATCTTAATCTAATAATAAACTTGTATTTTTTAATTATTTAATTATAAAAATAATGATGTTTTAGCAAGAAAAAAAAAAGTCTAATCAATAATTTAAGGTATTTATAACTAAATTGTTTAATTGAAAGGTAAGCGGACAAATTAAAATTAGTAGATATGTTTTAAGCAAAAAATATAATGATATTGTACAAATTATCCCCAAGTGTGAGTCAGTGACTTACTATTTTATGTATGCAGTCTTTATAAAGCAGAGTGTCATCCTTGCTAAAAAAAACAATCATCTTTCACTTACAGTACACTCTGCACGCCTTTTCTCAGGTTCTTCTCTCTCATTATCTCTATGTTGAATTTTTATTTAGCAAATATGTTTGTTCTTTTCCTGCTGATTTTGAGGTCTTTGATTTTATCTTATCATCTTCAGATTTTACTTATGATATGTTATTCTTTCTTTCTCTGTTTGTGCGGATCTAGAAATTATTCCTGCTGAATCTCTTGATATATCTAATTTTCATGGATAATCATTTTAACTCCCACTACTTGATTGATTTGACACATTCTTATTTTACTTTGTTGATTTGACATTTTGAAAATTTTCAATAACTAATTAAACTAATTCTTTGATTCAGGCAATTCTGCTTTTTTTTTTTTTTTTTTTTTTTTTGTAAAAAAAAAAAACAACACTACGG